>JBCAUI010542693.1:0-10224 GCA_038406195.1 Haplosyllis anthogorgicola
CACCCCACCAAACTGATAATGGTATACATTTGACAGTAAGTTTATAAAATCAACCAGTACCAATTAATAAAGCTCCCAATTCCAAAAATTAGCAATTTTATGAAAATATTGACCCAAAGAAAATGTTTTACAATTGAACATAAAACCCTAAACTTTAAAAAGTGGCCCATTTTTTGCACCCTCTCCCCTAAATAGGGATTACTTGGGATCACAGGGGGCAGCACCCCCTCATCACCAAACCAAATTCTGACAATTCTTGAGCTTGGAACGGTTGTCTCTGGTGGTATCTGTCAAGTGCCACATAGTCTTATCGAATTTCATTCGATAGACACTTAATGGCTGTGAATATTCTTTAAATGATTACATTCAGTATAATTCTACATTGAATTCTTTATTTTATACAACTCAAAAACATGCAGCAAGACGGCAGATTCTACTGCATTGTTGATGTTCTGATGTAGACAGACAGATAGACAGACAGATAGACAGACAGACAAATATTACAGTAAACACTGTTTATAAGTCAGCACGGTTATGATTTACATATTCTATTCAGGGAAACTTTGAGAAACGATTTTAAGTGATAAATACACAGTTTAAACTTCCCTGGATGCGCAGGCGGCCCTCCTGGATCCAACACAGTAATGATATGCATTGGTCACGCATGACTTCACACACATACATGTACACACCATACACAAACATGCATCTGCACGCGCATCCCACAGTACGTGCTTTTATCTGATTAGTAGAAGAATTCTACTTTTATCTGAGGAAAGAGCGGATGTGGGGAGGATCCAGCAAAGGGACTGAGAGAGAAGAATTTTAATGAAAAATGTCGCCAAGATAAGACGGTCAAAAATACATTTGGTTTACATTTGGGAGAAATTAGTGGTAGATTAAGAAAAAATTAACTTTAAGTTAAAGGAGGTGGCATGGCCGAGCGGCTAAGAGAGTTCATCTCCCAGTCAGAAGATTGTGAGCTCGAGTCCCAAACTGCCCCATGATTTTGCAGTGACGGCTACTCAGTCGCTGCCTCCGCCCAACGTTGACCCAAGCAGTCTGAATTTGGGTACCAGCTCTGATGGAGCAATGGGACCTTGTGACGACAGTGTCTTATAAGTCAGACCAAGTCCTGGCTGACCGTACATCCGTACATCCGTACACTTATGACACTAGAATCAAATCATGAAATTTCTATCTATTTTGTGTGAATAGAGTTCCACGCTGAGATTTTATTTGCTTCAATAGCCCAGCATGAAATTCAATTGTTGCGGGACGTTAAAAACATTTATAGTTGTTTCATGATCTGAAACGATACTTTTACTTTTACCTTGTGCCTTAACGTTAACTTAAGGAGACGATGGTGCAATGCACTGTCGGCTGTGGGGCAGAATAAGTAGAACTATTATTTGAAGTGAACAAATGATCTTTTTGTTGGCTTTGCGTAAAGGAAATGAGGGGTTTAATTCAAAGGTTTAATTTTATGGCTCCACGAAATATCATAATAGAAAAATATGTCCAGGATATGTGTAATGTCTATTGTTACAAACTTTCCGTGCGTAAATGTCATGCAATTTCAGAGTATATTTTATTTGTCAAGGTGCCGTGCAGTTGTACCTATTTTTTGTCCAAAAAATGAGATTTAACTGTTCAGCTACAAAAATGTTACTTTGATGCAATTTTGACCGCATTGCTACATTGATAAAGTGGAAGAATATAACAATGGGAAATTTTAGTCGTGTAAGTAGTTCACAGCAATGTTTGAAAAAGTATGTTAGAAGTGTATCCGGCTGCCTGCTAACACCCATTTACTGTGTAAGCTTCTATTATAGGCAGAAAGCGAGTGCAAATCAGAAGTGACTCTGAGGGGTCACAGTGTTCAAGTGAGCAAGCATCGGCAAGAAATCCACTATCACTTTAAAACCCTTGGCCAGAGTTGCCCAGTCTGAAACAGAGGGTGCCAGTGGCCCCATAATTTGAACCTGAATCTATCAGAAATTTATTATAAAAAGGAGTACAATATAGGACGAATCTATGCATGTGGTGTAAACTAAGTCTGAAACGGAGGCTACTAGTAACCACTAAATTAATAAACCTTAATCCACAATTTTAAGGAAAGAAAAAGGGATCCACCACTGGCCCTTGCAAGTCCAATAGACCTCTCAAGTACTGCCTCATACACATGTAGTGCACACATACAACGAGCATACAGCACACAACAAAGGAGTGACAATTCATGCTGAATCCCACCTTTCCGGGGATGAGTGTGCGTCAAGTGGTAAACAACCCTGGGAAACGTCTGTGCTCAATATGCCTTATAAAGGGGTGGGGCACATCGAGAGAAGGTACCTTGTATCGCTAAGACATATGCAAAGTTTCTTTTTATTAAGGAAAAAATTTGGTGGACATTTTATGGGGCCACTGGTACTTTCGGTTTTGGATTTGGAATGACTCTGCTTGTAGGTTTTAACGCAAGAGTGAATCTATTGCTTGCGTGATTACACCCACATAAAGTTAAATGTTAAATTTCTTGCATTTACCTGACCTACACTCCTTTCACTCTCTCTCTAGATAGACAACGATTACAACTTCGTGCAGGGTATTCTTTTGTTCCTATGAGTGTGCTAATATCCATTAGAAACACTGTTCTGCATGACTGACACGAAGTTGTAATTGTTGTCTAAATCAGTTAGATCACTTTGCTATTGTGTTCTAATGGAATTAGCACAGCACTCACTCAGTCACTACGCTCCTTCGTTTGTGTGTCCTAATTTCCATTAGAACACTCTAGAACGTGATCTAACAATTACTTAAATAGTTAAAATGTCTATTCACGGTGGGTGCCATGACTGGAAATAATTGCGGCCATATATTTTTAAACATGTGTTTTTACAGGGGGTAGGATGGGGCGGAGGCTCCTTGCCCCTGCCCATGGATCCGCCACTGACATATACACAAATACACACACATGCGCCTCCCATAGAGTGACATGTTGGGATTTGGGCCGCGATGACCAGCCAAGCACGACTATTGTCGTGTGTTGACTGGTTCCGGGGCTGTGTGTGTGCTATTCAGACTGTGACCAGTAGGGCTAGGATCGAGACTCGATTATCGCCGAAGCATCGAAGCAACGACAAGTAAAACAAATCTCATCCCCATGCAGGCAATGTAATCTGTTGAGGAGAAAGCATGGGCCAATCATAAGTGAGTACGCACACAAGCGACAGATCCACTCTGATTTTTCAACCAATCGACAGAATCCCTTCAAGTCCATAACAAAGGGTACCAGTAGTCTCATGAAATGGATTTCGGTTCCCAAAAATTAAAAAAATTGTAGATAAATGATAAAAAAAAAATTTTTGGTATGCCGTAATTTCCATATAAGCACCGACAAGTCGACACTTAAAAATTGGTATCGATGGTCACCTGAATTCTCGTCCAGTCTAGTTGTTCGACTAGTCGCGATGACACCAGGTTGCATCCCTACTGTGGTATTCAGACTGTGACAACAAGCCACTTGTGTAAACATTGCGTTTTTCGCGACTTTGATGTTTGTAACAGGTGGAATTTTATGACATTTTAACAGTGACTTTCACTTTTTACATTTTCAACACAAATTTTATTAAACAATTGTCAATTGGGGGACGTTTTGCACAGAACTAGATTTAAAAGTTACAAATCTGGAGGAAAATTAATTAAGATTTGAAGTTGTGTGAAAATTCACTGCTTTACAAATGCATAAGCTTAAAGGCTAAAGTTTTGCTGATTTTTTCTTGACGTACACACAGAAGAATATGGGACACAGCACCGAGGAGTTGTTGTTTAGTGATTCATTGTGGAGAAAGTTTTACACCTAAAGGAAGAAACTAAAGAGCTAAGGAGTGGGCTATGACACACACAAAATACTACTACATTATGGGGATGAACACCTAGCAATAAATTCATAAAAAACGAAGAAATCTGAAGGACATACAACACCAAAGTTTTAAGAAGGTCGGTTAGACACATGACTATATTTGGTGTTCTTGCCTTCTTTGTTCATGGATTTTGATAGCACAAGAAATATATATATTTCAGTGTACGTGGAAAAAGAACTCTGTACAGGATTTATCTTGACTACATAAACCTGAGTTGTTAATTTCGTGGAGTGAAAAAAATTGCCGAATTTCGTTTTCCAATGTGTGTATGGCTATTGTGTAGACCAGTCAAAAGTTTTGATTTTAATTGAATTGAACTAAATTGATGTATTTTTAGCCAGTGACATTTTAGTGATATTATATAAATTAAGTTGGCAACACTAACATTTGAATTGGAACATTGGAATAACATAACTATAAAAGATCTTAAGGACTTTCACACACAGAAAATGCCTGAAAGTGGGCAAATCACCAAAACCGTATAAGGAACAGTTTTCACAGTCATGCCAAGCACTATTTATAAGTGTGACGGGGCAAGCATTAAAAACATAGATTCTGCGTAAAAAAACAAGAGACATAGTAGTAAGAGAAAGAGAAATAGACAGAGAGACACTTAACAAAGTAAACAAAGTAAATAAACAAACAAGAGGATAAAATAAACAAGAGACAAGGAAATAAACAGATTTGAAGCGAGCTGCACCCTCCGTTGAACATTCATGACATTGACGTTTTGATCACGGTTGGGTTTAGGTTGGTTTTGGTTTGAGCAGTGGTTGAGGCTGCTCTTGGTCGTAATCTTGGTGGTTGATGAATCCACTGATACTCTAAGAAGAGGAACCATGTTTAAGGACAGGACGTTTCAGTATTTTAAGAACAATGGAGGACCTGGCAGAGAGAACCTCAGGCCTGGAGCACAGTAAGATATTTTTATGTTCAATTTGGTTTTAAAATATATTTTATTTGTGTGCGTGTGTGTGTCAGTAGCGGTCCAGGGTTTCTTAAAATTTCACATTCATCACCATGAGCCCCATGAAAATGAAGAAAATTAGAACCGATTTGGGAGGGGGCGAACGTCTCTTACGCCCCCGGATCCGACCTTATGTGTGTGTGTGTGCGTGCGGCGTGCGTGCGTGTCCGAACTGTTATTATTTGTCACCCACGTGGCTTCTAAATGCAAACCATGGATAAAATTGTCTCTTTCTGCGGAAATATTCACTAAGTCCGGATAACCATTTCCCTTTTCGACATTTTTTGCAGAATATATATCTAACTGTGTACAAATATAACTTATTAGTTGACTGGTATTTGACCTTAATGGTTAATCTTCACTGTTAAGGATTTGTACCAGAATTAGTCTGTGTTAAGGTGCAGTCGATTAAAATAGTTCGCATTTGACAGATTAGCGGGTGGTTGGCCTGTTGCGACTTGAAAGTGTTACTTACAATAGGAATTATGCATACTGATTGCAGAAATTAGCGTTACATACTATCAGATTTTACAACTGCAGGGGTCACGCAAACAATTGGTATTTAACGGAAGCTGAGTTAAACTGGACAAGTAATTTAATTTCTCTGTGAATTACAAGAGTTAGTGAAGTTGCAATGCAGTGAAATCTGCGTGAGGAGAAAGTTTGAAATTGGAAGGAAATTCTTTCGCTTGAAAGAATCTTTCTTTTGAGACAGACCAAATGCAGTCATTTAAGGTTGCAGAGAATTTCTTTCGTTCGATATAAACTTTCGCTTTACAGGCCCTCCTTTCAAACATTCTTTACTGTATTGTTTTCCATACATTTTTCTCAGGCTGGGCAATCTTTACGCCATTTAGTAAAATGGTATACCATATTTTTTCAACGGCGTACAATCCATCTTTTTGATATTTAACTAATTTCGGCTTTGGCCAGTTTCATCAAAAAGTAACACTTTGGAAGGAAAACCCCAGAGTCATGTACCTCAATAAATATTGTGTTTCACATTTTATGTTATCAGGCCCAATCATTTAGAAGCAGAACATTTGATACTTGAAAAGCCAAATTTTAATTCGGAACCCACTCTATTTTGAGATCTTGAGTTACAGGTAATATGTATCTTGTTGGGCAGAACATGATATTGAGATGTTTATTTTAAAGATAAACGTTAGTGTTGAAGATTGAGAAGTCCAGGGAACAAAGGGACAGTTTGACGGACAGACAAACAGACGGACAGACAGAATGATAGACAGACCACTACCAACGTGTCAAAAATGTCATAACCCAGCCCTGAAAGCAAATATGATAGAAAAGATGCGCAGATTTTACGTTAATATTTAAGACAAAAAGGCATTTTTAGAGAGAGCAAATGGTCTAAAGTTTTATCCAAAACGTTAGGTTAGTGAGGTGTTCGAAACTAGGTTTTTTATTAGAAAATACTCAAAATTATTATTGAAAACTCTCCTCCGCAATGGAATTTGTCGGGCATAGGGGGAAGACAGAGGTAGACAGAAATTCGCATATTCGAAAATACTTTATTTCGCGGTCTTATGAAATGGAAACAAGCATTTTCAAGTTTATGGGCCCCTTGGTTTCACAAAGTAATTTTAGAGGCATAATGCCTGCTTTCTTGCAGGATGACGTAATGTAACGTTTTGTGATGACGTTACGTCGTCAATGTTATGCTAACGTAAAACGTTGTTCAAGGGCGTGCACATTAGTGTGCAAATAATGACTCTGTAATAGGTTGTGTTTATATTTGCCTTTGTTGTGACCACTCTAATCTAACATATATTTACCTAGCTGATGTCACCATAAGTCCAAGTCACTGAAATCATCTTAGATCTAATTACAAAGATCAACATTTTTGCTGCGACTTTTAAAGCCCCAAAGTGTAGTGGTTAGCACGAAGCGCTATTACGCACGTGGCTTGGGTTCGATTTCGTGACAGGGTAGAGGTGTTTCATGACTTGGCAAGTAAAACTGATACAAAACTGAAACTAAAACTGATACTCAGTAAAACTGATGATACAAATTCTGTATGAAAAGACACGCTGGCATAGAATGACAACTGATCTCATCACCATTATGTGATGTCTCGTTTGAGGGATACATCACACCAAGATTGGGTGAGTTCTCGGGAGAGTTCCTGGATGGGAAGTTAAAAGTTGTAAATAGCAATTGATGAACATTAGTGCGGTATTTTAGGTATATCAAGAGTAAATTAACTTTAACTGATGACTGCGGAATATCAACTTCCATTAATATTAACCTTAAAACGTCGTGAAAGGTCAAGGTCAATTTCCTGGACATTTAATACAAATTAGACTGACTTCCAATACATGCACCATCACAAAAGCCAATATTATTTCAATACAAATTGATTAAATGAAATTTTAGTTTTGTCGTGTCGTGTCAATATTCAGGGTTTTCTTTTGTCTTTTTCGTCTGACTTCGATTAATTTAGACAGTATTCTTACAATTTGAATATGAAAGGGAGCTACAATTCCTTGCTTTAGAAAAGGTTCTGAATTTCTTTAAATTTTACCTTACAATTAAATAGAAATAATAGTATAAAGTAAAACTTAGCTATATGTCAACAAAGTTAAGATTAAATGGAAATTTTTTTTCAAATGTTTTGACGGACTGAAGTCCATTTTTCGGGCCACTGGTACCTTCTGTTTTGGACGTGGTGCCCATAAGTTTCAAAACCAAACTGGATATGACACTTGTGTGCTTACTCACCTTCGATCCCCCAACTCTGCTGATTTGCACCAGTTAGCAGGCAGTCCCTACAGGCAGTTCTCACAGACAGGAAAACTCCTCCTCTCCGACCACCTTTTTGCCCGTAAAAGTTGGCCATATATTAGGAATGGCCCTAAAGAAGGACTTCACTTTACTACAGTTTCGATAAAAGTATTTGATGCCAGCATGGCCGTAAACCAGGAGTTACGGCAAAGAAGAGTGACCGTAAATGAGGAGTTTTACTGTACTGTCACAAGCGTTGATAACTTGAATTTCATGTAAGTAAGTATTGCTAAACCTATAAAATTACATTAATATTTGAAAAATTCACTTGAAATAAATGTTGCATTTTACCGTATTCTTAACTCTTAACAATATAAATAACAAAGGAAAGGACACAAACTTTAATGTTTTACTTCTAAAATTTCTAAAACTTCTAAAATTTCATGAAAAAATTCTTTTGCTTAGTTTTGCCAGGACGTCAGATAAAGACTTATGATAGCAAATTAAAACATGATTCTAGTCCTGAAATAATCGTGTTGAAATGTGCAAAAAACACAAGAAAAAATAAAAACAATATAAGAGATTAAATTTTACAGAATTCAGTAAAAATCTACGCAGTTACAAAAATTTGCACTGCTAACAAAGTAGAAATTATGAAAGATACGTATCACAAGTTAACTTTTAAAAAGATTAAAATATTAAATTGAAGTCCACAGTAAAATGCATGTAGTTAAAAGTTTCATTATTTTTATGAAATAAGTACACTTTAAAACTTGAAAGGTTCAATTCAAGTCCACAGTAAAAATACATGCAGTCAAAAAATTCAATACTTTTAACAAAATATGAGTCAAAAACGGTAAAGTGAGAAATAGTAACACGAGACCATAAGTAATGATCAATATTTAAGTTAAAATGTTAAGTTCACCATGGTTTGTAAAGGTAATGCTGATTTTATGTGTTGATAAGTTAAAAACTTCTTAACATGAAACTCTATACCTATGGAATTTGCAGACTTCTCACATTGTGCTCAGTAATAATAATTAAATGACTATAATATACGTTTGTGGGGCTGTGCCTAGATATACAGCAAAATAACTGTCCAGGGCATACATACTACTTGTATGAGCATTTGTACTTACAATAGAATTCCCTGAAAAGGCACAAAAGTGTAAATCATGAGAAAATTGCTGACAGGTATTTTGTTATCCGTCCATTTATGTATTTATTTATGAAACAATTTTTGAAAAGAGCCTTCTTTATGCAAAGTGCAGTCCTGAATCTGTAAATTAACAGATAATGGCTTATTTTCCATCTGTTTACTGGACTGATGCCTCAGAACAGACAATGAAGTGGTGATTTTATTGAGATTCTGTCAAATAGTTTATGACGTCAGTCAAATAGTTTATAACGTCATGACGTCAGTTATCAGCACTGACGTGACGTCATTATGTTGCGTCCCCTCATGTCGTAATGAAGGCATCAAGAGCTATTTTGTGTAATTTTTTCGATTAATTTAATTCTTTCTTTCGTTTTAAACGTTTCTGCCTGAATAAAACCTGCCAAATATGTTGAATTTTAAATATGCTACATTACAGGAAACTCAATGTTTCAGGTTTTAAAACATTACAGTAACTGGATATGACAATCAATTAACTACTCAGAAACTTTCTGAAAAGTATGAAAACTTTGCTATCTATTTTTTAGCTTTGTCACTTGATACTGAGACTTGTTTGAAGCAAAGTTTTTGTGAGTCAAGAGAATTGTTATGTTGGGAAGTTTCTTCAAAGGTAAAAGAACTAATATCTAACAACTTTGCAGCTTCATAAATTGTGAGAAATCAATTTTAATTTATAGTTTTCGTATTTAAAAATATTTTGTTGCGATTTTCTTAGATCATTATGTCGTGTTTGCGGGGAAATTCAAAAAGATTTAAACTCACATATAGTGAGAAATGATGAAAAGTTTCAACGTGACGAGAAAGTTTATTATTAAATTTAAAAAAAAAAATCGTCAAATTAGTTATAATACAAGCATTGAAAGAATGAGAATTTGCTAAATTTCAAATTGTTTGATTTCAATGCTGATTCTACAGTCTATTTTTCAATAAGTCGCCGCAGTTCCAAACATTAGCTAATAGGATGCAAAATCAGGACTGGCAAAGAGAAGAGAAAATGATTTTACTGTATTCATGTGGATTGATCAGCTTAAGATGTTGAGGGTTGGACTAGTGGATTTTAAGGTTGTAAAGCATTGCTAAAGAACAACTATTTTCCATTTCAATCAGTTGACTGAACATGTCACGTATGTTGGGATAGATCAGTTAGTAGAGTGTCAGACTCATGACTGGAAGGTAACAGGTTCAATTTGCAGTTTCCTTTTGTTGGTGATGGGAAATCACCTTAAAATTATCAAGATCCAAACGAGAGAGACAACCTGTCGGTTACAGCCTCGCTCTCCCTATTCCGTTGGGGTCGGGGGTGCGGGGTGGGCGGGCCAGGGGCAACTTTCTCCCAACCTTGCACACTGGTGAAAATGCATTTTCCCTATTCTGGCGGGGAGGGGTGGGGGGGGGGTGGACTAAAACCTGTCACT
>JBCAUI010542693.1:10234-23200 GCA_038406195.1 Haplosyllis anthogorgicola
CCCCCCCCCCCCCCCCCCCCCCCCCCCCCCCCTCCCCTCCTCCCCCCTCCCCCCCATAAAATCTCTCAATTCTACATTTCAATCTTTGCAGAATCCTCGCTCATACTAATAGTATGAGCGAGGCTAAATATTACGCATCATTTGAAAATACCCGTTTTACATGAGGTTTATCTCTGAGGAGTTTTTAGAGTGTAAAATGAGGCACCCAATGAATCTTTACTCGTTCACTCGTCTCTTTGTCACCGAAAACGTAAAGACCTTCTTATAACATGTCTGCGGGATGTGTACGAGTTTAGCAATTGTGAGTTAAAGTTACAGTAGAATCTGTCTTGAGCGGCATCTGTCTTGGGCGGCATTTTGCATTTTACGGCAGTTTTTCCTGACATGAATCCTTAATATTCATGTTTATTGTATCTGTCTTGAACGGCTTTGCTACCTTTTACGGCATTCTGGTACTCAAAAAGTCCAGTGCCGCTCAAGACAGGTTCTGCTCTACACGTTTTGGCAGCGCGTCTTCATAAACTAAACGCACCGCCGGTAACGATGGAATGTTAAGTCAATGAGGCTAATGCTCACGGGACGCTCAAGCTCAACGCATGCTAAACGCACCAAAATGATGCATTTAGTTTATGAAGATGAGCTGTCAAACATTACCTTTTAGTTAATGAGTTGGTGAAGTTTTAAGTAAGCCACCCTGGCTTTGAAATCCATGCGCGGTGTCATAAAGAAGGGCCCTCGATCCACCAAAACCTTTAAATAAGAAAGTTTAATTTAATTTGTTTATTGACATTTAACCAGTAAAAAATAAACTGTAGGTCAGATGCGTTTTACTATAAACTATTGTATCTATTCCTATCCTAGTCTAAGAAAAATTTCAAAACCTTTTGTAAAGCAACAAATTGTAATACTATTTCATATTCAACTAAATGAACACTGTCCTGAATAATCTGAGACAAAATGAAGTCAGACGACGAAAACAGAAAACCTTGAATCTTGACACGACACGACACGACAAACCTTTAATCAGCTTGAATTGAAATATGATACAGAGTGTCACAATAGAATCTGTATGAAAAGTCAGTCTAATTTGTATTAAATGTCCAGGAAATTAACCTTGGCGTCATAACATACAACTTTCTATTAAGTTGGAAAAATAAAAAAAGATATCGAGACTAGATTGTCATCGGGCCTTTAGTTTGCAATGTCTCTTGCCACTGTTATTTATTTTAATAGTTATTATCAGTTTATTTTATGCCGAGGACTACTTACTTACACTTATTGAAAGGATATTCATAAAATTGCCAGATTCCACGTCAGTGGTGTGCGTAACGCATTACGTAGATCTTAACGTTACGTTACGTTTGATGCTGACGTGGAATCCGGTGATTTTATGACGGATTCCCTCTGCTTTACGTCACAGTTGCAATAATTCTCAATTTGAACCAAAACGCATTTGGAGCCATAAATAATAAACCTTGTATCTTAAGCTTGCCAATGCCAAAGTAAACTAACCAGGTACGACGCTTTGGGTGCTTACCGTTTTAAAGAAAGAAAAAAAGGCAAAATAACTTTTGGAGAATTTTTCTCAGCTGAAAAATAAACATTTACAAATAAATATGTCAACACAAAGATAATATATCAAAGGGGATCCCATATTGGGAGTTCGATTGTTATACGCTCAATTACTGTTCTGCAGTTTGTGTATTGTTCATTTTTGTCTCCATTAAATAAAAGGATGTAAACGGTATTACGTAGAGGTATAACAAAAAACGCACCGAAGACTGCAGCGAAATATAGACCTTTTAGAAAATTTTGTCAACAAGTTAAACACAACAATGGATAACACAGACTTACGCTTTTCCAAATTGTTTTCTATTCTAACCTAGGTCACAGGTTTTTTTATGGCGCCATGCAGAGTAGCAAGTACAGTCTCTTAAACCTTTTAAGTACATAAAGTAAAAAATCTTTAAAGGGACACATTTACATGTCGAGATTTAGATTATATTAAAGCCATAAAATCCTAGAAAAACAACCCTAAAATGAAAAGAACGTTGAACCTTTTTTATTGAAGTTAGGAAGTTTCCTGAGGACACTAGAGATGTGAAGCTGCGCGTTTTCTAAGCACATGTACGTGTACGTTTATGCAACAGTTATCGTCAGTTCAGTCATCAATCGTGATTTACAACTTGTAAACTTCCCAGGAACTTACTCTCAGCCAACTTTGGTATGAGCTATCCCTGCTGTGAACCATCACCTAGTGGTGCGATGAGATCAGGTTGGGTTGCACACGATCATGTTCTCCCACATAGGGCTGGTACCAATTTTACGCCTTGATCTGTAGAGACAATTAGTGGTTCACAAAAATGCCTGAGGAATGATACCGAGTAGCTAAGTGGAACCATTGGGATACGAACCCACGACATCTGGGTTAGAATCACGGCGGTTTTAACCACTCGACCACGGTAATGCCACAGAGGTGGGGCACGTTGATTTCAAATTCTTCTCTCCCATGTACACGCTGGCGTTAAACGAACAGCTTTACCTCGCTTAAGATGCAGTCCAACGGGCATCAGATAGATGGACAAATAAATCGAGAAGACCAGTGTCACTTTGTAATGACACTTTTGAGATTGTCTGAAGGCAATAACTGAAAAACATCAAAGGAAAAAAAACTTTAGTAACCGCAACGTTTTATATTTAATTTATCTTTAGGCAACGACACCATGAACGTACACGAGCCTTGTTTCTTTGGTTTGTTTTGCTCTTTCTCTTTTATTTCTTGAAAAACATCCTAGCTCCCTCTCTGGGACAGGAATACAGTGAATTTTTGTCATTTATCATCTGTAGGGCGGTATTTCCACTCTGCTCCGAGTTAAATAAAAGTGGGGTACTGTTAGAAAGGGTCCCAGCCAGCCTGCCATGTACACTATCGGTGGAAAAGGCAGGTGTACCACCAGGCATGACGTTTAAGATCACCACATGCAAGCAGGTAAGAGAGCAGGCGAGAGATCCACCCTGCATTTAAAACACATGGGGAAGGTCACATGAAGTCAAAAACAGGGGTAACCAGTGGCCCCAAAGATGGACCCTGGTCCAACAAAAATTAAAAGAAAGGAAAAGAGTGGGGTACCCTTTAGTTGTTGGAGGGGGTGCCCTTTGACACTTTGCCTCAAACCCCCTGAAAATTACACCATGTGGACGTTGGAGGGGGCGTACACTGGCGGCGCCCCTTGATTCAGATAAAGTGTCAAATGTCACCCAAATAGACAAACCTTATTACTGAACTGCCTATTCAGCCACCAATAAGTAGATTTAGATTGTAGGTTTTGACCTTTGTCCAAACTTCTATCAAGATGTGATGATTGGAACTTCCAATACTGAATCAATCTGGTAGATTGTCTGTCCGACGCCCCGGGATAAATTAACCAATAACACGGGATCATTGTTGAGGTCGCATTGAGGTGGACTGGTGACAATTTGATAACTATACTCATTTGTACTGAACCAATATCGTGGCACCATTTGTTGAAGGGAGGAGGTCACAAACTCAGTTTGAGCTTCTACTCAGCTGGAGCAGGGTATGTAATCTGTACGCTTTGGAGTGAGGAATATCTCTTTGTTTTAACTTGTACCTGTGAGATTTACTTTGCACCTCTGCACAGATCTTGCACTGGAGGTGTTTTACTATTTTCACTTGTTCAGGGCCGTTCAGTGTCATCATTACTATTACTATACAAGGGGGAGCCACCTCCTCCCAGATAAACTCCCCGTGGATCATTTACCTAAATGCTGATGAAGTTTCTACGATGTGAGAGAGTTCTTAAAGGCAAATCCGGTTTAAGGGAAGTCCAAGGAATAAGACAAACAATTCTTTACACACAACTAATTTATTGAACTACTTGTTACAAGAGATAGATGTGTACTCTTCATTTGCTGTACCTACAGTCAGTAATTAATGCTGGAGTATCATCTAATGAGTACTCAAGTTTGCATGTGCATGCGTGTGCCTGTCTATTTTACACAATTGTTCCTAAGTTTTAAACTGAATGAGCCAAATACGAAAGATGAAACAATTTCTCCCCCCTTAGTCACAACTTGCTCCCCGCACCCCTGTACCTTGTTTGGTTTGTCGCAGACACCCTGGAGGGTACAGACGGTATTGTCAGCAAAGATAACACTGTAAGGAGTAATATAAATCTACAGGCTGAAATAGAGCTACTTTATGATAACATTCAAAATGTAATGAATCCTTTAAAAAATAAAATTTAAATCTAATATAATTAAAATTGAAGTTCTGAGATCAAAGTATGTGTGTTAAATGTGATCGTTAAATATCAAATTTTATTCCCAAACTGTTTTAAGCTGATGTTACTCTTACTCTAACCGTCTACCCCTCACCTATCTCTTCTTATTCGGTTAGTGTCAGAAACCCTCCAATCAAAACACCCCACAACCCCCTACCCCAATCCAAATTTGTCACAGTTTTATCCCTTTGAATATCTATTTTACGACCATAAATCGAATTGTATTTAGTTTGATAGATAACAGATTGTGTTGATGAAACAAATAAGGCTATTATAATAAAACAATCCATCTTCATTTTGAGGTGAGACAAGACGTTTGCCAATAAAAAGCAATTGGAAGTTTAACAGGTCTGAATTAGGGGAAAACCTTCAATAAGCTGTTGAAAAAGCAGTTAGCGAGCAATGCTCCAAAACTTTATATTTCTAATGAATGTTTTTGAATCACACAATCGCCTAAGCCTGCAAAGATGTAAAAGTGGTCTGGCAATATGTTGACGGAAACAGAACACAAGTGATTGTGCAGATCAAGGTTGAGTTCTTTTGTGCTGCATTTGTTCAGCACTTTTAAAGTAGTACATAACTGCAGGTGTGATAAATCTGCTGGCATACCGCCTTACGACACTCTGACCTGAGCATCATACACAGGTACACAAACACAACACAAAAATATCACTGTTCAATAAGGCGCAAGGCAATGCTACTGCCCCTATTGCCTGGACCTGAGCCGGGTCATAATAAATATGCAATTACGGTAATACCTCGTTCCTAGGGAACTGCACAATAAAGTGAAGCTCTCTTATACGTCAAGGAAAAAATCTGTTATGTACATCAGGGTGCAGAGTTACTACGCCATATAATTTTTGCTTTTCTAATTTTGTGGACGGAGGTCCATTTTTGTGGGACCACTGGTACCCTCTGTTTTGGGTTGATTCTGCCCATTAGTTTCAAAGCAGGGTTGGATCTCTCGCTTATTTGCTTACTCACTTTCCGTTTTCGATTTTTATTTTTCATTCTTGATACACCACGAATTTCACACAATTATTCACAGCCAAGAACCCACCAGGGAACTCACCCAACCTTGGTTTAAGTTATCCCTCAGATGAACTATCATGGCAATGAGTTCAGTGATAGCTCCATGTGGCACACTCTCTCCTTCAAAAACACAAAACAAAACAAAACACAACCACAACAACAACAACAACAACAACAACAACAACAACAACAACAACAACAAACAAAAAACAAAAAACCAGTTTCACAGCTGGGTATGATGAGGGTGTTATTTATCGACTCACAGTGTCTCTATCCTGTGCATGAATCAGATCAGAGCCTATTAAAACAGTCATTTATACAGGGTGTGTTTTGCTCCGTGGCGGAGAGATTCAGTACCCTAACAAACAGTAATGTCCTCTTCTCTCAGGGCGGACTGATCCACTACCCTGACATATGTAGTAGTGCTCCTCCCCGAGGCTCCGACACCCACTCATATATTCCATCATCTTTTCATTATCTCTGACAAAGAACAACGTTTCCAAGGCTTCTGCTTCGTATTGTGCGAAATTTCATTTTGTCTAGAAGTGACGGCAGCAATTCTGAACAGTTTTTAGTGGATCATTTATTGTGAACGTAGCGTACAGACGTTACAAACAAGCAAAGAGACAGATGCAGTGTCTGTCTGTCTGTCTGTCTGTCTGTCTGTGTGTTTGTCTGTCTGTCCTACGTATCTTTTACATGTTGGTTAAAAATTAACAGGGAACAGCCCCACACTTGACATACAAATGTAGACACAACACACAAACAAAACCATTGTACAGCTGGTACCCTCTTCTTCGGACATCGGGTTGATTCTGCCCGTGGATTTTAAAGCCAGAGTAGATCTGTCGCCTGCATGAGCAGACGCCCGGGTTCTATTCCCAGAGAGGTTGGAGACATTGAACAGTGTCTCAGTAAATCACAGCCTTATTAGACCAAGGCGTAAAATTGGTACCAATGAACGTTGGCAGGGTAGGTTCGAGTGCACTGGGATTTAGGTTACCTCTGTGATGGCTCACACCAAGGTTGGGTGAGCTGCCTGCTGGGAAGTTAAAGATTGCAAACTGCAGTTGATGTACAATGTGTGCGAAATTGGTGGTATATCAAGACTTTGCCGGTTTGCTCCGTATTTGGCTGCAGACTTCAAACGTATTGGTCATTATCAGCTCCTCGGTGGAAATACACTGGTCAGTTGACAGATAAATTGAAACGGATCCGGGGCCGATTGCACGAAAATATAACAGCAACTCAATTGGTTGTAATGAGGGGAAAACATGCAAGTAACACCGACAGGATTTTACCAAATACAATCAAAAAGAAAACTTCAGCATATTGAAACTGTAGTTGTAAACGTTCAAAGACCAACTTTTTTGTTCATTTGTGAACTTATAAGCTAGTTGTACGTATACGTTATTGAAGGAAAGATTTTTCATGTTCATGCAGTGTCTTTTTCTATCAAGTACAGTACCAAAGACGTAACGTCATAATCATAACGTCGGTAAATCCATGCCCCAAACAGGGGTACCAGCCCTAAAAAAGTGGTTGTGCACAGACACTTCAAAAAAACTACATAAAATAACAGCAACAACAAAAAAGAAAGCAACAACAAAAGTTAAACAAAGAACTGTAAACGCAACTTAAATTCAGCATTTTTGTTTGAAGTTTTTATGCAGGTAGTTAAGCGGCAATTTTTTTCTGCGAAAAAGTTCTTTGTTTAAGAAAAACCATTGCCGTGATTTTGCCACTTCCATGCACCACCATCATCCTCCGCGTACAAACACAAGCCAGGTGCAAAGTCATCTCTTATTGATAGCACCAAAACAAGGCTCTGCGACACCTGGGCGAAAAACACAACGTTGACATGACTCTTTGGCGACAAGACTCTCATGCAAAACGAAACTTCGAATGATAAAGGACTTGCGACTCACTGGCGAAAGACATGATGCTGACATAGCTCTCTGGCAGCACAACTCTGAGGCGAAATTAGACTGGTGTTGTGTCTTGGGCACATGTTCATGTAGACTGACACTGTGCAGACAGTAAACTTTGCGGAATGAAAGGCAGTAGCAGATTAATAGGAAAGAATATGGATATGACAAATTGACAATTGCTGTCACCACTAAAGAGTTCAATGACAACGTCATTGCGTGACGTTCATCTCATGACGTTAATGCGTAACGTCTTTGCGTCACATTTGACGGAAAGGGGCATTAGTCCCAACACTTACCTGTCAGTTACAAATACTTTTTTTAGTTCAAGTAGAAAGAATTAAAGGCTTGAAGTGACAACAAAACACTATTCTAAACATGGGAGAGACTGTTAACCTTTCTTGTCACATTACAATTTAAGCATTTAATCTTTTAAGGCTGGGATCGTGATGGAGTCTTTTTCTGTAGAAGTTTGTACAAAACGTAAATATTTTGTCAGCAGGCTCATGGAAATAACATAAGTGTCATTTGGCAAAGTCAACCAGGCGTCTTTCGGTGAAGTGTTGTGGTACACTGGAAAACAAGTCTTTTGCCTAAAACGGACATTCCATGGGTGTGTTGTGTTGTGTGTAAGAACACATTGCTGAGCTAAAGTGTTCGGTTTTTAAGTTATGCATAGTTTGGCTTAAAGTTGTAACTAAGGTATTTCTGCTTTAAACTCAACACTTTTACATTTATGGAGTTGGAAGGCTTAACTGGGCATTGAATAAAGGTAAGGTCAAATCTATTTAAGATATTGTGGGTCATATGTCATTGGATGACATTTGTGAGAGAGTTTAAGTTACATTCTTTTCTCTGTTCTGTATGTGTGCATTCACAAGAATCTGATTTTTGAAGAAAAATGTTATGGCAAGGATACGCCACATGAGATCTCAGATTCCACCATGGTAGAAGGTAGCTTAATACTATGATACCACGGGGCTTTTGAGATATTCAGCTTGAGCTTCTGGTCATCTTCTTTAACTCAATATTGTGTACTTAGTTGAGCATTAATGTTCTCAGTGTATTCTAGCACTAATTGGATCTATGACTAAGATCTTGTGTCATAGTAGCCTTAAATAAGAACCTTTTCAGCCAAAATAGAGCTGTTGTATAAATTTTATCCAAAGTACAGTATATCTAACTCTTGCATATTTTAAATTGATAACAGTTTTACTTTACGTTCAGTTTATGACATGAAACATTAAGGTTTTCAAAGTATTATTTAATATTTTGAATGCAATACAAATGTATAAACTGAGGTTTTGGTTGATCGATAATGTAACACAGTTAAATTAGATGCTTCATACCAGTTGACGTTTTGACTTCTTGTCCATTAGATGTCTGGGATTTAGATGAATGGGACACAGAACCTTCTGAATCTAGCTTGAGTTATGGTTCTTCTAAAGTATCTATCTACGTCACAAAGTATTTCATTGACTCTTTACGCAATAAGTATTATTGACGAAATAGTAAGACTCCAGAATTACAAACATCTGGATTTGTAAAGACTTGACACTTAAGGCATCACGATGCATTGTTCGAACTGACAACAAAGAACTTGAAGGAACATAATATTTGTTTAATGACCAATGATTACACACGTAAGATTTGTCAACTTTAAAGCTGAAGCTCAAATATTGTTGTAATCATTTCCAACTTCAAAGTGACAATGTTAGTTTAAACGTTTTACCATTGAGACACATAATTAAAGGCATAATTGGGGTAGGTGACGAAAAAAGCTAAATTCCTTTGTAAACATTGGATTCACGAAGAATGTTATTCTTAGATTTAAAGTGACATTTTGTTTTCGACAATTTGATATTTACTGGTGTCTGAAAAGGCAGTTAAGCGATGAGTTTTGTGGAGGTGGAGGCAACAGGTAAAATTGTAAGTTATTTTGAGACATCGACTTTTTTTTTATTAATTTATTAGTTCATTTACAGGAACTGATTCCAGATATGTTTTTGTGTGTTGATGTACTTCTTACAACAAATTTTGCGCAATTTAAGAAGTTATCCCTCAAAATGGAATAACTGAAGTTTGTTTAAAAATAAACCAACTACGGTATACACGTTTTGGAAATCAAGTTGAAAAAGCTGATGTCTTAATGATAACATAACGTCTTCAAGTCACAAAAGATCCTACATATTCTGGCGTCTAACTCTTTGAATAGTTTTTCATTTTTGGATGGCTGTAAAATTGACGAAACTCAAAAAATAATATTATGCGAGATTTATTCATATGTTGACATGAGATTTATATCGAACATCAACACAGCATTTTGGAACGAATTCAAATTGTATTTTAAGGCAAATAGAGCATTAGCGAGGTGAAGTCACACGGTTGCATTATTTCTGCTCATGTACATTTATATTTGTGAAAGGTTTTTTAAACTGTCATGTTTAAAAGAAATGTTTTAAAAGCAATTACGTCGACTGAAATGAGCTGATGGTACATTCGTGGGAACGAAATGTTAAACAGATTGTGGAAAATAACAAATTCATTTTTTTAAATTTTCAGTTTAAATTGATCATAATATAACTGGCAAATAATGGAAAGATAAAATGATTTTCCTGAATTGCTTCATTACTATGAAATAATTCTTTCCTTTTCAATGATTTTTGTGGCCCGAAATCCATTTTAAAAAGTCACTGGTACCCTCTGTTTCGAACTTTGCTAAGATCCTCAGAAGTACTTCTATTAAATAGAACTGTACACTGTATGGGTGTGTTAGCAGACAACCAGCCAGACTGCTCACATACTATTTCAGGCGTCGCCTCAATACAATTCAATGACGTATTTCTTGTGTTTTATTAAGCAGAAAAAGAATCTGGTGTTTTTAGATTCTTGTCTGAAATTTATTTAAAACGTGCAACTTAAACTCCCTATTGCCTTGGATCCTTAAAGGAGGAAACCTCAGCACGGAGTGTTTACAATGCTTGTGTATATTTAACGTAAGGATTTCGCAATAAGTTTGCAAGGTTTGGAGCTGGTGAGACTTAAGGTAAATTTTTTGTCTAAATAAGGAAAGTGAAATGTTATGACGTAATAATAAGGTATGTTAAATAGGAAAGACCGAGTGAGTGAGACAGTCAAAGAAGGAAGAGTTAAATCAACAAGGAGAGACAAAATTATGAGAGAGGGTGGACATACTTTGATAGATAGACAGGCAGAACACGCACATGTAGATATAGATAGGTAAACAGATATTGAAGGATAGACAGAAAGATACTCAGATAAGACACCTAGACAGATAGATAGATAGATAAAGAAGAAAAAGAATGAAATGATTGCGAGAAAGACAACCAGATGGTTCCATTTAAATTTAGTTCATCAGCATCCTGTTAAAAAAGACAATGACACCTTGGTGTGATAAAATATGACGTGTGTTTAAATTAAACATCTCAGTACAGATAAACAGAGGTGTTGAGGTGTGGGATGTGTTTGCTGTGTTGAGGTCACTTAGTTTCTTTTTCTACTCTTCCTGATGAAGAAAAATGTCGGCTTTTTAAGGAACATAGTGCCTTTGGGTAGCTACTGGTACTCTCTTTTAGGACTCGAAAGTTCCAACTCGTTTTTGAGCTGCGTGTAATGTTCACGCATTAAGCTCAGAAACCTTTCCTCCAGTTATTCATTTTATTGTTCTATTTTAGAATACATTGTTGAGGGTGTTATTAATTATGGAGGATTTTTTGTTTGCCTACAGGTACTCTCTTTTAGGCCTCGAAAGTACACATTCGTTTTGGACCTGCAAGTATTGTTAACTTCAATCGTATAAACATTCAGCTCAGAAGCCCTCCTTCCGTGTATTCATGTTATTGTTCTATTTGAGCATAAGTTGAAGAGGGGTGTTAAGCGAACAGCCGTGCACACTTTTTGCAGGATAGAAACTGCATGATTTGCTTTACTTGTGGCAGTTTGTGACCGTTTGTAAAAACATTTAATTCTGTCTCTGCAAGAAATTTAACGTAGCTGCATAACAGTGGTGACGTTTCTTTCTGATTTTCGGCGCGGTATTAGGGCGGCAATATTTGCATTTAGAAAGGAATGACGATGGAAATTAAATATGAAAATAATTGAGTTGTAGAGGGTGCAAAAGTGGACTAAACGCCCGCATCACGCGGTGAAAAATATTAGTAAGAAATGCAGAGGCGATGTAGGCGCGGTATGAAAATTAGAAAAAAACGTCACCATTGGCGTAGCGTCTGTTTACTTAGTCACAGCTACACATATCACAAAAAGCCGCTTTGACGCACACTCCAAAATTGACGTGCACCTCCCCTTTTGCCCTCTGCAGCACTTGCTTAAAAGTCATTTAGGAAACTTCTTACCGTCGTTATTTTGGTAGTGCTGGTTTTGTCTAACACAATAAGGTAGCTAACATGTCCTGTTCAAGCAGAAAGTAAACTTGTGCTGTTGAACGGGTTTATTTTCGTTTAGCCTTATTTTTAGCCTCATGCCCCACTAGGCTCTTTGTATTCATGAGATGGTTTTGTTGTGTTCTTGGCTGCCATTACAGTTTTCTGAGACCAGACCCCCACCACCACAACCCCACCCCCTCTGTAGTATACTTTACTATGGTGTTGGACTTCTTGGAGTCATGGAGTATTCGACTATATGGCATGAGGCTCTGTGCGCCGACAGGTCATCTCCTCGTTTTCAATTAATTGCTTATCAGAATAATGGATTTTACATGATCTCAAATAACGTGCAGTGCAAAAAATAGATGTCACGCGCATTTGTGTCAAATCGACAAATTTAGGGTATTTGAATGACAAAATTTGTGACTTAAACTCAAGTTATGCAGAATCATTATCCAACAACAGTGCGAGACAGACACCACACAACGGAAAGAGACTCAGAGATTAAGTCGGAATAAAAAAGCCGTGAAGTGACTCGGTTGCGTGGGATGCAACATGTAAAGTGCCCCTAGAAATTACCGTAAAAGTTCGGGTTCAAATCCCTGAAAAGTAATTGCAAAATAATTGTAAAATTCTGTTAAAATTATTGGTGCTCTGGCATAGTTTACACCATGCGTCATTCAATTTTCTTTTTTACTGAGTCAGTGCCCTCTAAGTTGAAAGTCGTTGGTTCGTTTCCCAGTCTCTGCTATGATGTTGAGCGAATTACCACAGACACATGGTTCCCCACCACAGGGTGTAAAATTGGTACCGGGCCAATATTAGAAAGACATGATTGGTGAGGGATGTAAATGAACACCTGTGCAGTCACCTCACCTCAAAATTAGGTAGATTTTCTACTAGGGTTAAAATTAATCGCCTTGCAAAAATGAGGCAGTTCTTAAGTGCTATGTTAGACCAATACGCTGTAACAGTCAATTTTGTTGGCGTCAATTTATTTTCAAGTTGCACATGCTCTTGCTATATTTACCTTTTCAAGTTTCAACCCATCAACACAACATTGTAGGAGAAAACCACAAGTATTCAAGGGTGTTTCCATCATGGAAATTCCCCTTTAAGCCCTGGAGATCTAATAAGGTTCTTGTTAGTCTATCCGCTTTGCGTTGATAGACTTCTGTAGACGGTAAGGTGGTTTGCCTATTGAGTCAAAACTGGGCGTACAGACCCCCCCCCAGGGGCAGACAGGTCTATCAGCAGATGGAACCCCCCCCCCAGTTGAGGTGCAGACAGGCCCCCCAG
>JBCAUI010542694.1:0-10746 GCA_038406195.1 Haplosyllis anthogorgicola
TTAAGTAAACCCTATCTCTTTATTTATAAAGATGGTCAAGTGAAATGTTTTATATGTTTTTCAATTTATCAATAATACAATTTTATGTGACAAATATTTTTCACACAAAATGATGTGTTGCTTGTGTTTGGAAGAGGTCAAAAGTCGAAATTCCGGAAATTGATCTGGTATAGGTGACCCCAGTCTAATTGTTTGTGTCAAACTCACGGCAAAAATGGGTCAACATGATATGTATTTGCACGAGAAGTTTTTGGACTATTACCTTTATTGTTTTAAACAAATCATGAAATTTCTGTCAATTTGGCAACGTACAGAACAAAAGAGGAAACAAGAGAATTCCACACCATGCTTGTGATGTGCTATTGTTCCAAAACTGTTAAATATTAGTTTACCATGTAATCCAAGGTCTCATACGACAATATTTCGCAATACTAACTGTAATAAAGCTAGATTTTCTGGAAAGATAATTCCTAATTTCTGCCATTGGTATAAACTAAACCCGTAAAGAGAAATTTATCGGTCCATATATGTCGTAATACATCACAATTCCTGGGGCAATTCTGGCAGCTCTACATTAACTTATACTGCCTGTTGTCCTACGGGTGATTGCAAAAGGTCAATACCATTCACTGCGAATGATAAGAAACGTCAAATTCTCCACCTATGCTCTGCTGTATCAAAACACACAGAGGTTTGTATTAATAAAGTGCTATTATTATTCAATGAGCTATTGGCTTAATTGCAGGGGAAATACAATAGAAATTAAGCGATATCGGTATAGTTGCAGAAATGATGCGACAGACACAAACTAAAAGCCATAAATACGGTAAACAAAGCTTTTAGACTGTGTACAAAGGAGTAGAGCTGTATGCATAATAAGGTGCGACTGAGATGAAGATTGAGATAAATGCGTGTTTCTGTAGCATTCAGCGAACAATCTGCTGGAACAGATCTTCATCAGGAATTAACCAATGTACACTGTCCTGCCATTTAGCTTCACATGTAACTTCGCTATCTTTGAAGGTAAGACAATTAGCAGGTCCACTCGAACGGTATTATTGGCCTGGTAATTGCGCTCGATTGCGTCGATACAGCGTTATTTGTGCACTAAGTTCTGTGCATAATTTGGTCGTGTATCTCGAAACAGCTTTGTATGCGAGGAATTTAATGTTACCAACACTGCCTGTTTTTCCATCTCTCCAGTTAAAGTCAAATTTGTTGGCCGAATTCAAAGTTAATGGTTCATTTTATCTTGGAGCAGTAGGCCTTCACCGGAAGCAATTCAATCTCATGAAAGTAAGATAATTCGGCAACAATATAAACTTACATTGTGCTTGTGTGCACTTGCAAACCACAGCATAATTTTCTTCATCCAGAACATAAGAGATTAAATATTGAAGTTTACCTGACGTATTCTATATCGTGGGCGACCAGCACACATGTTTCAAGTTCGTCATTGTATACTATTTTATTTCCTTTCATAGGATCCACCATGTTGTTGAAAAGAAATAGTATTGCAGGTAATCCATATCCCAACAAACTCATGATGATAAAGGCCGTCTTAGACACTAAACACCTCCTCTTGGTCAAACAGATAGCGAAAAGCCTGTTAAGAGCCATCAGCGCAAAGTGAGCCAAGGTGATGGAAAAGAACATCCTTCGTACTGGTAAATTAATCTGACAGGCATTATCAGCAAATGGCCATTTGCCCACGAGCAGTACAGGAAATTCAAATACCAATCCAGTTGCCATTATGCATAAGTTGCTTATGAAGAGATTTACATGGAAAAAGTTAGGAATGGTTCGGAACTTTCGGTTGCACAGAATAATCAGTAACACGGCAACAGTTAGGATAATTCCAGTGATACAGGAGGTGACAATAATGTGCCTGAAGATACTGAACTGCTTCTTGGCCCATCTAAGATTCTCATCTGAAGCACTTTCCACATTATCAATATTTAGTCCATCTTCGAATATCATGGTTTTTGTTTGGTGTTGTTCTTGAGTATTATTTTCACGATCTGTTGATATGTTTCTGGGTATTTTCATGTTTTAGAAAAGCTATCCAATATACTTCCTTTCCACCCTGAAACAATAGAATATTATATTGTTAGGTTTCGTGACCAGATTTATATCTCATAAAATTACAGCTTAAAATTACTTGATTCCATTTTTGAGAGGAAATTGCAATTTAAAGAATAATACTTGATTCTATCTGTATTAAAATGTCAAATCAAGAAATTTTATATGTTTCGAAATTCAGATAGGGATTTTGTGTATTATTTAAACAGAAACGTGTCATCCACTGCACCTTAACTTAAGTCTTTAATATTTTTATTATGTGCTTTTTTTAGCTGGAATCTTTTGAACAGTTGATCTTGTTTTGCGTGTTGAAATCCAGAGAACTGAACAGCGTGAAATTCCCAATAAAGTTTTTGCGAAATGTGGTGATGTGAAGCTGTTCGCGATGTCAGCAGAAAATCAGAGGCTTGACATGTATGTATCTCAGCTTTTACATCTTCAGGATTCGCTGAGCATTTTAAGAAGGCTTCAGTGGTTGGATTTTATATTCCCAATGACATAATAACCCAGATTAAACGATGAATTTCTGATGTGTCTTTTGATACAAGATTGTGAATAGTAAATATCGCCTTCTTTAACCAATATTTGTTTATTGTGCATCAATTGAAATTAAAACTGTCGATAATGACAGTCTTGCAGACTGGTCACCAAACGGAAACATGCAGTTTATATGCTGTTGTTACGTGACGTTTCAATTGATGTTATGATGACGTGACCAACATTCTGTCCCAGATGAGGACAGAGCAGAAGGTGGATCTCTTGTCTGTCAAGTCCACTTGGGAATAAGTCATCCACAAGTTGTTTTCCCTCTTATTGAAAGATGTACCCTTTAGAATGAATAGAATGGATGCCTGTGATAACCCAATTTCTTTCACTGCAAAACAGTTATACTATCCAACATTTTAGCTAAATATTTTGCGGAGTATTTAAAATGAATACAAAACATACATTTACGTTCTGTGGAAAGATGTTTCTTCATTTTGATGTTGACAAGGTCCTCCGAGTCCTGACGCAATTACTGTCGTAGGAAACAATAACGTGAGCAAAATGCTTGTTACGTCTTTCCTTGTTTTGTCTCTTCACGTAACACTCACGGGATTCAGTTGTTCTTCAGAAGTGTCTTTTTTATAGACGAGGTCCATTACAAGATTATCTTGGTTTCCACTGAGCGAGACACGAATAGGCCGTTTAAAATGCGCAATTGCCGGCCCTGTGGGTGTTTTAATGACTAAAAGACTGTTGAGATTTCCTTTTTACACTGCTTCATCAGTCCAATAACACCATCAGGCTGCTTAACGTCCAGTTAAAGCTGCACATGTCAAAGTATAGGGTATTGTTTCACTCTAAATACATGTACACATATTCTCCAATATGAACTTCCTAGCTAGGCGAAATGAACACTGTTTATCTAAAACGTAATACTTGTTATTTGTACTAATAGCAATGATAGATAACTTCCCGTTCCACTGAACTAAAAGGCAACTCTTTCAATTCAGCTGAGATTATTACAGTGAAGCCTTTGCCAGCTTCCACTGAAGTGAACAGTTTGAACCACGCGACCGTATTGTTTTGTTGGGTACCAATCGACCGTTGCTCCTTCCGCTGCAAACAAAGACTTAAGTCCTTATGAGTGGGAAGCAAGTGTATCCGAGTCAGGCCACGTAAAACTAATTTACTTTGGAAACAATTAACTTTTTCCATCAACTATTCTCATCAACTGCTTATGGTTTGTCTACATCCGATGAGACCTTGGCTTACCAATAAATATTTAATCTCTCAAAGTATGAATAATATTGGATAACTCAACTTTAACACTATTTCTCGTAAAATAAGCAGTTGCCTTCAGCCACAGATTTTCACATTTTGTGCTTGATCCTGATGAATAAATAAATAGTGTGTATTGACCAGCTGAAAATCCAGACATACATCAGTACTAGGAACCATTTCGAGAACAATCATTTATTTGTACTTGTAAACCAGATAATATTTTGCTCTTGTGTTTTGAACATCTCCGATCAGTGCTGAATTGAAGTTCGGATACCAAGTACAAAATGTAAGTGAATCTGCCGTGGCCCAAGGCTGTTATTAAGTATGCTGTTGATTCTACGGTAAACAATTAGGTAATGTGTGCTCAGTGTGGACACCAATAGAAAAGCCAATATTCATTAGCAGGTATAAAGCATGTCCGTATGTTTTCTAGATAGAAGTTCAGGGACGTTTCGGACATTGACCGAGAATAACAGACAGGAACCGGATGGACAATGACATGTTTGATTTGATACTTCGTTACACACGAATCTCATGAATCTGGTTACTAACCACAGTCACTGCGCTGTAGGAGGCCTGATAGAAAGGCACGGTGTGACTGTATTCAAATGTAAATGTATTTGCTAGAGGCTTGTATCTTTCGTGCAGGTCAATGTCCAGAATCATCTGGTTTGGTTAAACAGGCTCAAACAGGGATTTGTATTTTCAAAGGTGAAACTTTTCAGATACAGATGTTTAGGATTAAAAGATATTTAATATGATGAAACACTAAATTCTCTCAAGTACTTTGGTGCTTTGATCTGCATGAAAATATAAAGTAAAGAGTGAGTAAGAGTAAGTGCCAAGTTGCTGTTACGTAAAGGTGAATTACACCTACGTCACACCGCTTCATCTTGCCATCTGTCTGCACCAACAAGTCTGTAGGAGAAGTAAATGTAAATGAAGTTCCTGGTTTACGCTTTATCAGCACTCATGTCCACTGCTATCTCGCAGTTTATGCGAAACGTAAACATCAACGAAACAGTTCCTTCTGCGAAACATATATGTAATTTACTTACACGATGGGTGGTTTTAGATAGCAGCTTATCGTATCGTTTCACCCCGATTCAATCTTTTACTTCCTGTTAGCCAAAACGTTTGATGGGGTCGTCATTATTTCATTTATCAAGTTTATGAATAGAAGAACATAAAGTGTAACGGTTAATGTTCAATTAGAGTTTCATTTAGAGTAATGAGTAATCTTTCATATGAAGTAAAAGTAAGAGCAATCAATGAAATATTATGACATCGTTATCAACACACTGAGTGCTGAATTCCTCTTGCACTCGAAGGAGAGAAAAGGGATAACATTTATAACCCTTCCGCCACTTCATCCAGAAACCAGCCATTTGTTCTAATTTATGTCTACTTCTACAGATTTTACTTTCACTGGGTTCGTAGAAATGTGAAAAAAATATTATGTACAATCATAAACTTTGCTTTATAGTATTTAAGAGCTGAACCCATCTGCGATGAAAATGTCAAAAGGTCTAATATATTGTAAGTCAGTGAAAGGATCCCCCGTGAGTTCCAAAACAAAAATTTCACATTTAAGGTTTTAAACAACTCAATCTATTTCACAAAACATAGACAAAGATTTGCTGTCAAACGTGATTATCTTTTGTTTTGTTACCTTTTTATCTGCAACACTGTGTTTCTATCCATATCAACACCACCTGTAAAGAGTAATAACATAAAGCTGTGAAGATCTGTTTTGAATGAACTTCAATTCTGAAAGGGGTAATATCTAGGCTGTTTGATTTTTTTATGTCAATCACAAGTTTTTTCTTTTTTTACTTTCAGTGTTTCGATGTTAACATTTAGTTATTAATAAAAGCCTGAAAATATCTACCTCCTCAGATCTAAGCCTGAATACTTCCACAATGATATATTCTAATGCCTTATTGATATGCACGTTGGCAAAAATTAAGAATATCGTTTACTTTATTTATGAAAAGGATTCACCCTGAGCAATTTTAAATATACCTACGCAACAATCTGATATAATATTAGATATGAACAATTGAATGTAAACTGACTGCTGGTATTTATCCGGGTGATGAATTACATTTAACTTACAAAATAAAATATTGAGAAACAAGAATGTCTTTCAGTCGAAGGCCCAATCAGCTGCTTCGCAAATAGTCATTAATACATCACTGATATTAAAACATAAAAAGTTAATGAAAAACAATTTGACCTTTAACAGACCTTGACCTTCAGATGTTCTTTGGTACTCAAACTTGACCTAGATATTATAAAGATGCACCACCATACCAAAAATAAAAATTCTAGTCAAGCGGGTTCAAAAGTTATAGGCCGGACAGACAGACAGACAGACACACAAAAATACAGAAAGACACACAACCACGACTGAACACATTACCTTCCAGCATACGCAGGTGGTGAATATTGCTTTAAATGTTATGATATATGGAAAGTAGGTCACTGATTAAAATTTCAGCCTCTCCAAATGTTAATATCCTCCTAAACTGTTAAACTGCTAACTTACAGCAGATACCAAGGCCATGTCGGACAGCAGAAAACCAATAATTTAGAAGGTGAACAATGGAATTTCCTGCTGTACTAACTTGTCTGGAACTGTTTTGAAGCAATAGGATTGAGCAAATTAATATGCCGTCACTTTAGTTTCAATCTTACCTAAGGGTGTTGTAAATTGGGACGTAAATTGTTTTTATCAAATTCTCTACTAAATAGTAGGGATGTCAACTCGAAGCATTTATCAGCTCGAGCTGACTCGAAGCCAACTCAAGCTGTATGTATTTCGACTACAAATAACTAAAATATAGTCTACCTAGTCATTACATTAGTGTCTGGAAATCAAATTGTTTTATTAAGGTAGTTGTACACCAGTCATTTGGGCATGTATCAATTATCAGTGACGCCCTTTCATGATCTCTTTTAATTTCTCCACACACTAGCAAAAGAAAAGCATGAATGTGTTGTTTAGTTATGGAGCCACTACAAAGGTACTGACATCAATGGTGCATATGAAGCCACTACACAGATGTTAAATGGATGTTTTGTGTGATTATGAGTCCTCTCAAATAGACAGACATGACAGAAAATGTTTAAAAAGAACGACGTCTATTAGTAACAATTTTCTCATTATATCGTAATTTCAACATATCACTTCAAGCCCCGATCTGCTCAAGTTCAGCTCGAGTTTGAATCGAGCTGAAAAGTCAGGTCGAGTTTCAAGCTAGCTCGGAGGCTCGTTAACATCCCCACTAAATGTTACAGCTATCTGTATTTCTACCGTCAGTCTTATCTGAAAGGACTCGGGCTGGTAATCTATTTCTGATAGTCCAATAGCGATGGAAACACTTAAGGAAACACCTTAAAATGGTACTCGTGGGTAAATTGAACTCATTGTACAGAGAAGATCTATTTTTGGTATTTATGTCCTTTTATCATGCTAAGACGTCCACTGACATGACATCGATGACATTGTAATAAGTCGCGTAAAAGTTTCGTGTCAGATATCTTTGGATACTTTAGATTACGTTTGTGTTCCTGAAATACCAAATCTGGTGTTAATTTATATGCCTTGCGCTGGAAGAAAACGATAAATATCATCACCTCCTGCACTGAGATAGCAGTATCTTAATTGGACACACTATGCCATATCCTGCTTTTCCTAATAAAACTGTCCAACTAAACTTAATGATATTTAATTTAATCAGTGCAACCTTTGCGACGTTGTTAAACGTTTGGCACAAATTTGGACATTCGATGCAAATATTTGGCGCAGACTGAACAACCCGTTGTCCTTCATGTCCAGGAAATGTTTTTCGCACAGTCTGCTTTTCATAAAGAAAAGCTCAATGAGTGAGTTTTCATCGTTGCAAACAAATTAAAATGCAATTAAAATTTAGTGGATGAAGTAGACAGTCAGGCTATGTAAGGTAATTGCGACCATATTCTTTTATCATAATGACATACCCATCTAATATATCGTAATTTGAAACAGAATTTGCTTTGTGATGTTGGTGAAAGGGTTGGAATATAAACAACAATCATATGAATACAATTATAACAAGATATGTTCTGGTCTAAAATAATGTTTTCATAAAGTCATATGTTTAAGTTACATTCGCAACGCAGTTGTATGAAGGGACCCCTTACAATAATTGACCCTCATGTCTCAACAGGAGGGTCTATGTATTGGACGAAATCTACACTTGTGTTCTCTGCTTCCATTGCAAAAAATTGACCAAGACCCTCCCCAACCCCCCAACCTGCCCCCCAGACTTGAGAGAATGCATTTTCAGCAGATTTGGATTCAGTGTCAAAAGTTAGGAAAAAGTTGACCAGGACCCCCCCCCCCGGACTGGGGAAAATGCATTTCTGGCAATTTCAGACAGTTCTAGGCAACAGTCGGGGTAGGGGGAGGCATGAGGGTCAGTGCTCCTATCTGGACACCTCGTTATACATTGATTTATTCGCCTTTGATGTTAAGTGAAGCCTATGGATATGTAGTTTTCCTTTACAAAATTGTGATGACAATAAGGAAGTGCAACAAGAAGGACGCGTTATTGTGTACCTTCAAATAAGATGTGGAACAATGTACGGCAACTTCGATAAATAGAATAATGCGCCACGAAGAAATAGTGCGAGCACAATGTCAGCTTTGTCACGTTTATATCAAGAAATGTCTGTCTGGTCTTTTTTTTTGTAAATTGTTTGATGGACCAAGGTCCTTTTTGTGGGGCCACTGATTACCCCTATTTTGGAGTTTGTATGACCTTCCCCATGACTTTTAAATCCATGATGAATCTCTCACCCGCACTCTTACTTGCTTGTGTGTGGTAATCGCAAAGGTTATGTCTGATATGACACCTGCCTTTTCCACCAATAGAGTTGTACACCGTACAAGCATGTATTCGGCATGGCTGGCTGGGCTCCTCTCACATGCATCAGCTGGGACTTGAACCTTAGTGGGTTTCGACATATATCTCAAAACAAATTTCATGCAATTTAATCTGTTATGTCTGGTCATACGTGTACATATTTCCAAACTAGACAGATCTTTCTGGATAGGTGACACAAATAATGTGTAGCAACTTCGACATACAGTACGGGGAAAATTTGTAATTACAATATGGGGGACAATAGGGCAACAGGTGTGTCCCGGAACCGATGTGAAATAAGAACCTTTGCATCTTACTCTGTGTAATATCTGGTGTCTAATTCAGAACACCCCTTTATTCTGCCTAAATCAATTACCTTGTATTTTATCACTTGTGTCATGTCACACAATAGAGAAAATGCTGATTATTCATCGTTATCGCCACACTTTTTCTAGGGTGCACAGCATGAAGTACACCGCTCGGGCACCTAATAATCAACACTTTTTCGTGGTATATCCGTTGTGTTACTTTGTAAACGCGATTTTACGGACGCTTTTTCACTGTTACGTATTCGTGGCAGCGCCTGACGGGCAAAATTGTAACCAGGTGTATTATTCGCAGCCTACTAGTTGTGCTTCTGGTGAGTGCATAGAAATGGGTTTCTTTCTTCATCTAGTATTAATTCCAATTGTCCACGTTGGCATGCATGATGAAAGATAACTTGCTTATAATAATGGATTATAGAATGCGAAAAATAGCTCACTTCATTTCATCGTAAAATATTTTCCAAAAATATATCCATGAAAGGCATTGCATCACTTGCATTTGTTTTAATATTTTGAAGCTGACAATGCGTTTCCATGAAAATAACAAAAATATTTGCGTTCATCCCATTCACAACATTTTTAAGTGTTATTGCAGCATGATGAACCGCGATATTATCGTTTAAACAAACAATTATCAGGCAATTATCAGGCAATTACTGCTTTTGTTCGTATTATTTTTTCCCTCCCAACACGGATGGTCAGCATATTCAGGAAAAACTTGATGATAAAATATTATGTATACTTTGCGTAAAGTTATAAATTGTCACAATTTTAGTGAATACATTTTGAAAAGCACCTTATGTTATAACAAGGTTTGCTTGTCCGGATATATTACAGTAACGAGAAATAAATGCCTCTTTGCCCTCAAAGGTTTTATTTAGCTAACGACATTGTTCACAATTTGTCCAAACTTATGAGAAAATTTGATAGTGGCTCTTGAGAGAAAGGGAAAGCTTGGAGAATAACACTTGAGATACAAAAATATCACAATGAGTAATAACTTCTCATCAAATATTCATTGCAAGTAAATTCTTTACGCATATTACACAATTTCAGTCGTACAGTTGACTGGATAATGACTTCCCATCAATTTAAAATGTAACATGGTTTCTTTTGGATACACATTGAGAAGAGGCATGAATTGCTCCATTGTTGTTTAATCTGGATTTAGCAAATTTTAAGAAAAAGTAAAAAGCTATTAATTGTATATCTATTCAGCTTTTACTCAATGGCGGATCCAGAGGGGGGCCTGGGGACCCAGTCCCCCCCCCGGCCCCCAGTTTTTGGGCCTAAAATTAGACTGTAATTTATAAAAAAAATTCAGCCTCACTTCACTCGGCAATTTTCAGCCTTGCTGTGCTCAGCATCATTTTCATTACAATGTCTCAAAAAATTTTCTAACCTCGCTTTGCTCACCATATCCTATACTTATCCTATGTCCTTACTACTCTTCCCATTCATTTTTTTCCCACAGACATACCATTATTGCATCCTCTCTCTAAACCTCTATTATTATTGTTCACATATGGATTCATATAGATATATATATTCATATATATATACTTTACAAATCAATTATCACCCCCCCATCTGTATGTACATGTTAATATAATATTGTACTCAGGACTAATGAATTAAGATCAATTCATTCATGTAAA
>JBCAUI010542705.1:0-10746 GCA_038406195.1 Haplosyllis anthogorgicola
TGGTTTCCATTCAAAATATTTAAGATGGCACCACATTCTAATATTTTCTAATATGATTAGATGGTTCGGTACCGTCTTTTTTATTCTGTTGAAACAAACTTTAGGAAACGATTTCGAATGTAGTTACTGAATAGCATGAGGCTTCAGTCAACCTGAATCACCTGTTTTATGGCTGGTTGTTGATTTGGATGACTACTACGATCATCCATCTCCATTCCTTTAATTTATTTCGTCAAACGTTGTCTTCGTTTCGCATTGTCCTTGACATATCATTACTATGCAGTTCGGTTCATGGTCGACGCGTCCAGGGTCTAATGTAAACCCTTACTGTCAGGCTTCAGCTGGGAGGTGCGAGTCGTTTAGATAGTTTAGTCTTTGTGTAAAGCTTCCCAAATTAAGACGAAGGACATCATGATCCAGTTTACGACCGTAACACGTGGGTACAATATCATTACAAACGACTTTATAAAGGTCAAACTTGAGACATTGAATATAAATGCCTTTTTGACCAAAGGTGTAACTTCAAGGCGTTTCCTTGCTTCAACTTTAGCTCTTTATGGATACTTCATGCCCTGCACTGGTACATCTTTCGTTATTATTCGTTTTACATATTTTTGTATGTGAGGTTACCAACAACATAAAATTTAATTAAATGGAAAAATCACTCTGTAGCACGCAAAAGTAAGGTACTGTTCATAAGAATACATACTACAAACTAGGCTACGACAACTGTACTTTCTTATTTCTGTTTACTTTTGAAATAATTGTCAAATGCGTTAAATGTGCCCGTGTGGCGTTGTTGATTTTTGAAAACATGTTATTCCTAATCAGACATCCATTGTCCGAAAATACATTATTTGTATTCTACTGGTAATTTTCTTTGGAGAAATGAGCTTGAAATAACAGTTTCAACTTGAAATCTGAAGTTATTGCTTCCGCCATCGTGTGACATTCACATTATAAACTATTATGAAGGAGCAAATTCTAGGGCTACATGCGTAAATTCAAATGAGGACATTAACACCCACGCTAATCCGTGTTGTAAAATAACATCATTCCGAATTCCGAATTACCATCCAGACTATCCCAGTGAAAGCCCTTTGTAACAGTTCAGTCTTCTCTTTATTATAATGTGAGGACATTGTTAGTGCAACTGATTATTCCATACACACCGAACATATCTAAGATAAATACAATATTAAAGCAAAGTACAATACAGGTCAAAGTTACAAGTTATCTATATGGAAATAAAAGACCTTAGTGCATTGTAACACAAACTTAGACATATATAAAACAAAGAAAGCAACGTATAATATAGGTCAAAGTGGCAAGTGGTCTTAAGGAAATAAAAGGCCATAGTGTAATGTAACATAAACTTGGTATGAATATTAATGTGACAATCTTAGCCGACAAATAGATAATTAGATTTGTGTGCATAGGGATACTTATGCTACTTAAGACGTTATAATAGCTTGTAGTTTTCGGAGACTTTTTTCGTTTCTCTGATTGACAGATTCTATTATTTACCTGAATAGCAATCTGTGGAGATCACTGCTAAATCAAAGCAAATCTATTTGTATTGGTCTTGCATTTATGCGCATTAGATTATTTGCTCACTACGTTACCTTTAAATCAATAAATTTATTCCATCAAAACCTAATCGTACATTGTTACATATTCTGTCCTCCAAATTGGCCTTGAGTGAAACCCGTAACACTGAAGCCATTTCCTTCAATCACAGAGATTAGCTAACAATATTACTGAGCTAAGACCAAATTAGCATGATTCTCAACAAATCCAAAATTCATGCCATGTAATTGAAGTGACCCTCGTGACACCTTGCGTCGAGTTCTGACTCACAGATTGAGTTAAAGACTCGACTGTCTCGTATTCAAATCACTGACGCAATACGTAAACTGATTTTGCACTACCCACATGAATGTAACTTAATTTTATTTGGCCGTGCAACATTTGCAATTGAATTTCCTGTATGTTGAAAATAAATTCCCTCAGAAAAGATACATTTACGGCAAGAGTAAAGGTTACATATATAAGTTATGCTTACATATCACACCGCAGAATCAGAACTGAATTCTGATTACACGAAAATAAATAAAATGTTGTTGCTAATTACTTTCAAAAAACATTCATATATTTGTACGAAGAAATATTTTAATGGTGAATGACCTGTAAAGCATATGCATACATCTGTTCACATTTTTTTACCTGTAGACAGAAGCAGGTGGTAACTTCACCTGCACTCATCCTGGTAGCTGTAAGACCGACTTACAATGAGGTAACAAAAATTAATGTCTTACGCGTACGCGAATAGGATTGTCACATTTACCTTTAAACTTAATGCCAGATCGATAAACTGACATAATTTCAGTCAGTATTTAATACAAATTCTTCAGTCTGCATACGTTTTTATTAAGGGATTTACGAGAAAAAAGCTACTGCCAAAACTTCCTGAATTTCGGGGTGTTTGATATTCTAGACTTTTAGGTACATCAACTGAGGTAAACGAATTCTCGTCTTATTTTCTCTTTATCATCCTGATCCAAGCTTTTGTTGGGAGGAAATATGTTAACTTCAATATCTGTTCATTTTAACCGACACAATGAGTCTCGGGAAAGCGGTATTCAATAATATTACTTTATTGTTTGGTACAAGAATCAATTGCCTTGTCACAGGGCGGTGTACCGCTTAACATTCCAGCTACAGTCAATCGTACCATCGTTAATATTTGGTACGATGGGGCAAGTGTGAGATCTAAAGCGATTGTGAATGAACTGTATGCTACTAATTTAACTTCCAACTTTAATTTCTATTCTATTTTTAAGCTGCGTTAGTTAAAAATGTTAAACAAAATTGTAAGATTAGATTTCAGCATTGGCGGATTTGCGAGCCCTCCCCAACCACGCACCTGTCCTCCCCCCGCCCCCCACCGCCGGACATCCTAGATCCGCCACTGTTCAGTGTAGCACCTTTCATTTTAAACAATTAAAAAATACCAAGTCCATTTACATATTTATTGTTCCGTAGCGCATAACGTATCCTCTACTGGATCTACTACTATTTTCATTATCATTATTTAAATACATTGTTATTTAAGGAAAAGTCTGTATCTCCAAAACCTTCACCTAACATCCTGATAATATTTACAGCCCAAGTGCAAATAAGGTGATGTAAGCTCAATTTCCCAATCTTGATGTAATGATAATCTTCAGTTCGGGAATTCATTTCCATATTTATGCCATTCAAAAAAAATTATGCACAATTCATATTTGTTTATTGAAACGTGAAGGTGTTAGTCTCACCTGGAGGGTATAATACCAAAGTACTATAATCTTATTTAAGACATTTAAGAGGATTATACATAAGAGTGTGAATAGAATTCCCTTCAGAAAAGATCCTTTGAAGTTATGACAAAACACCACTCCAATTCATAAAGTAAATGATTCATGAAGTGTAATATAAAAAGGTCATGCACAGGAATAACGTTGCATTCTAAATATAATAGTTCCGTTGGTTTCTTATCATTTGTTTGTACTTTTAGATGGACCATTGTACGTTTCACAACGATATTCAGTAGATCTCGTACAGTGTATTAGACGATTCACATTTTTATTTTTCTTATTCTTGTTTTACTTTACAAAACGTAAAATAACATTAAAATAAATTGGGGAATTATAATTTGCTGTAAGACTAGAAACTTTTAATAAACATAGCACAGTTGACATGGTTTAAACATGTCACGCTACCTTAGAATTCTTTTGTTATAAAACGTATTTAGCTTAATACATACTCATTCCACAATGTAAAGATACAAAAATGTAATATGGACTTATGAGATAAGCAACAGTTTCTTCTGAAGTAGGATCGACAGTTGGGAGCATTATATAGATCACGCTCACATGCGCTGCAATTGTTGTGACCTTAATTAGGGACTAATTACTGGGATCAATGCGTACAGTTATCGTGCCACAGCAACATATAATGTGCTCTTTGCTATGAGTATCCCTTGCATTTCTAGTGATGAAAGATGAAAAAGCCTATCAAGTTTGGGAACAATAATTCCTCATGCTTTGTTTTATGTTCACCAATAACACCATTATTAATTTCCTTTGTTTCTAAACGTTCAAAAATAAATCAGAGGGTTAAATGGTCTTCATTTTGTGTCTATGCAAAGTGAAGACCCCCTTTCCACGTAAACAGAAAATAATCACAATTTAGTCAGCTGATGATCTAATATTCATTCATTTTATTACACGAAATCATTTTGTACCTTGCTTGATATCACCGAAAAAAACTGACTGTTTCTCGCACTGTTTTTGGAGATGTCCACCTCTGGACCTTACCAAATTGCATCCGAAGGGCAACAAGTGAAAAAGTACAGCAAGCCACATCATGGTGTATGTTACGCTGAAAAATCACACGAATGGAACAATCGAATTCAACTACGAAGTCATTTAAAGAGATATCTCTCACATAATGAATGTTCATGCAGCTGTCGTGAAGGTAAATTAGCATCTTATGCTGCTACGGTTACTCGGCATTACATGTCACACAATAACCGCCGGTATTACACAAAATACTATTTGTATCGTCATTATCTAAACTCCTGTTTTAATGGAACTCCTAATGAATATTCACAGCCAGGAACACAGTATATGTCTTTTCTTTGGCATTGTTGGTATTTGCTGTTCTTTTATTCGTATCGAATTGATAGAACTTTTCCGAGCCGATTTAACTTTATGTTTGGTTGTGTACGGTTGTGCTTGTTGGTTTTTGTACGTATGTATTCACGCGAGCGTGCGAGTTTGTTTTCTTTGTATGTCTGTATGTATTGGCGGATCTAAGGGAGCGCCGCTGGTGCGCGCCCCCTCCAACGGCATAAAATTCTTTCATTTTCATCAGGTTTTGAAGAAAAATATTAGAAGGCTACTTAAACAGGGTGCATAATCAAGTGCAACCCATAGTCGGCAACCTCGATCGAAAACGAGGCACAGCTGAACAAAATGGCGATGCCTGTTGAAGGCAAGTTGAATTCTTTTATGTAATTTCAGCAAATTATCCCTAGTTCACGATATAATTGGTACTCCTTAGTATTACTATTCTCTAGCCTTAACCTCAGTTTATCTTGTTAACAATTAATTAGTCAATTTTACTGTGTATACATGTCAGAATAAGGAGAATGCTTTGTGACACATTTCACATTATGTAATGTATTTTGAAAGAGACAGCTTAGTGTGAGTAAACTGCTGATTCCATCTTCTTGAAATGTTGCCCACATGTGCTTCGCAAAATTAGCCAGAGAATGAAGAAAGTTTTTAAGCTTCAAATTAGGTGGGAAGGAAACCCCATCGAGGTGCGCTTGAATTATTGGCTGATGCAGGTCGAAAGAGCTCAGTTATGCAGCTCGATGATCAGCTTCGCTTGATTATGCCCTCTGTTGAAGGTGCCGGGGCGCCCCCTCCAGTAAGAAATCCTGGATCTGCCCCTGCGTATGTGTGTTAGTAACTGAGTAGAGTTCCGTCCTCAAAAATATTCCTGTCTTTGCTCATTTACTCTGTAATTGCAAGAATCCAGCAAACTATGATTCGATATATTAGACCAACAAAGTGTGACATTAATTGGATTCCCGTTCAGGAAATGAACCAACGAGGAAACACCTTTCGTGCAACCATAATAACCGCAAAACGTTTCTGGAAACAATTAAAACACAAAGGAATAAACAACTCAATTACAAAGGGAACATTATGGTTTTTCTTCATTAATGGAGAACTAAGTTTTGCAGTAATTTCATTTTGGAATGGATCTGTTTTGGCTCGGATCCACCGTAGGAAATCTAATTGACTATTATGTTGTTCGGCTATGCCTGTATCTTTTCAACTCATATGGTGCACATTTGTATTTACAACTGTTACTATTTCAAATCAGGGGGTTTTTTTCAAAAATAATTTAATACAAGTTTTGAAACCTGCATCAGAAATTTGATTGTTACTCAGCTCTAGTCTTACAGCTTGGCTTAAACAGCAGCCAGACATTTTCATTTCATGCAAGCCAAGAAGATATAATTTTGGAGACGTTATGATTTGACATACTTTGCAGGACCCAAATTCTACAATTGGAAACTTGACTGTTACGTATTGTAGCTGTTAAACTTGGATACGACCAAATGTTACTTAGTGACTTTGCACCAGTTCTGTCTACGAGGTTCATTTTTAATCCGACTTGAGATTCTGTTCTTGATTAGGATGAAAAATCACCTTCAGGCCTGACATGGCACTTCTACCAGTTCTACATATAGGCCTTCTATTAATCTTTTGAAGTACATTTGACTGAGGGTTTTCGAAACTGGACGATCAAAATAAAAGATAGGTACAGATGTAACGTAAACTTGCAGCAGAAAAATTGGTGAAATAATCAATGTTTCGCATTTCTAGATTACCTTAGATTAAGACAGGAATGTTGGTCACGACCAGCGTAGCAAACTCATGTTCACTTGGGAACCTATCTATGCAGAACCAGTACACTGAATTCGTATCATTTCGGAAACGAAGAGAACAAAAGAAAGAACGAAAGAATTTCACGCTATGCTTTTGGTGCGCTATTGTTAAACTTATGATACGAATTCCGTGAACTGAACTCCTGGCTGGACCATTAAAGCAAACTAAAGTACAGAATTAAACCATATTCCAAAATTGATAGGAATTCTTCCCCTGTTGTAATTGAACAGTGCGGCGGGAACGGTAACCCAATTAACCAAGTACAAAAGGCCTCGAAGTGGCAGCGCCTATTAGGTAACATGTTGAACGTGATTGTAACAATATCAAGTGTCTTGCTAATCAGATTATTGAGGCTGAGAGAGCGATAAGAGACGTTGACTCAAGTCTCTATAAACAACCCTCACTCAACGAGGTGACAAATGTCCAACATGCAGACACCGAACTTTACTTTGAACATTTCGCGTGATAGCAGGAAGCTAAAAATATTTGTCGGAAAATGTGTTCGTAAGTAATAATGCACGAAAATATTGACAGAACGAAAATTACGTCTTTACGCAAGGTAATGAAACAGTTTTGAGTTCTTTTCTTCCCTAATTGTCATTGAGAAAGCTCCCGTCCAAACCAGGGGTACCAGTGATTGAGTGTCGGTCCTAACGAAGGGACAATGACAGTTGACACCAAAACAGAACTTTTAAATAAGTTTATTTAAACAAAGAGTTAGCTTTGTCAAGTTAAGGCAGGATGTTATCTTGACAATTGTTTTCTATTTCTGTTCAACACAATTTCCTAGTTTTTTACTTATTTCAGTTCAATATTTATTATTTTTTTTATTCATTCAAATTGTGTTACATACATTGGATAATGGGACGACTAACATTTTATTTACATACAAAGAAACACCAGAATAATATACTTCGAAAGCCAACAGAAGCCAATAGAAATGCCGCGCGCTCGTCACAGCCAGTCGATCTTGGGACACACTCGCGTTCACAGTGACACAAACACACAGACACTGCATAACGTAAGGTTGGTACTCACCCTTCTCCTAGGACACATGGCGCAGCGAGGAAGCCGATAAGTAAGAGAACCCACTCGTACTGCATCTTCTTGTCTGATCGATCGGAACCCTGAAAATACAGTAAATACACGGTTACTTAACATGTGTCTGTTTACATTTCATCTCACTATTCATTATGTAAATTATGCAGGTAACGTCACAAGGAACATTCTGGGTACAAGACCACCGTCTGTGATTTTCTAGGTGTCATCAAAACTTCTTGTGAGTTTTATTAATGCCTCTTGTGAAATTTATGTTGTGCACCAGTTTATAGGTACACCTCACAAAAAGTAAAGTAATGAAAGTTCAGAAAACTGTTTGAAATGAAAGCAATAGTGTAATCGTAATTTGTTCAATGATCAAATTACACCACAGGAAATTAGAAATTTTGTTCCATTTAAACGTTTATACGAATCTGAAGCAACTGCAGTATAATACTGAAAAGATAAATGGGTGGGTGAGTTAGTGATAGTGACTGGATTACAACGAATGTGCAAATATGATATAAGTACACAAAAGGCATTGCAGGAAGAACCATTCAATGTGAAGTTGATAGACTCAACTGGCCCCTAAATTGGTTGTGAATACCAAATAAGCAATAATAAGATGAAAACGGCATTAGGCTTCGTAAGTCTTTAATCGGTGAATTACAATCAGAAATAGATGGCACAATCTAGAGAGAATAAAGCCTTATGAGTCCAAAATAAATCGCGTTATCGTTGAGTGTTTCTTACTGACGGGAAATCCGTACCACATAAATCCAATCATAACTTCCATTACTGAACCCAGCAAGATCTCCGTTCGCTGAGCTGCGTCTTGTGCGTACAGCAGACAACTAGTTCTTGTTCCAATATCTGACACCCACCCCACCCCTCTCAATAAAAAGGAAAACGTAGCAGTAGAAAAGTTTCTATTTGGGAAATTATGTGGTGCGTATGCTTTAAAACGTAAGTTTATTTTTCCTTAAGCGAATATTTTTCAGTTTAGTTTATTTGCAATTCGAACAAGAGAGTATTTCCGTAGTAAATGGACATTTGGGACCAAATTGATCATCTTTTGGCTAAAAGCAGTCACTCATTGTTACTTTTTCCGTCACCCGTATTAGCACACGCCCTGCTTTTATAATTTACGCCATTTGGTATTCCTTCAAATGGTATTTTCATCCTTTTGCTTGTTTCGACGTTATGGCATCATATTCTTTCCAAGAGTCATGTCCGAAACAAGGGTACCACAGATCCCACAAATGAATGTTTGCTTATAAATCTTATAAAAGAATTGTGCCGTTTCCACCAAAAAATATTTTTAGAGAACTTAACGTCGCACTTATGCTCTGTGAATATTTAGAAGTGCGCTAATTAAAAACTGCAGGAAGATTAAATGTGAATGTTGTGTGTCTAATTTGAGACAGAAAATAGACTTCATGCTTCAGCATCAGTTTCCTGGCCAGGTGAAGGAGATCGGTATGCGCACTGTATTACTTGGGTTTTCTAACAAGGAGATATAATTATATTTCTCATGTTTATCATTACGTAAGGATGAGAGGGCTGCCGTTTGAGTGCGAAAAGTTTTACAACCAGAGTGAGTGAGAAAAAAACTGCGACAATACCACCTCTATTGTTCAATAGAGAACACCCAGTATATTTGTTTTTGAAGGAGCGCGGTGGTAGTATATATCTGTCGCAAATCGAGAATCCCCGTTGATGGCCTATGGAGCATGCATAGAGGGCGGCATCTTCTAGTGCGAAATCCCCATGGAGTGAAGTTATATGGAGTGTTTTGTAATGGTCAAATTTAAATATTAGAATGGAGCTATGCATTAAAAATTCCAAAAGCAATAGAAATTCGCGCTGTGCTTTTGTGCTCTTGCATTTGGGAAACAATCTAATATTGCGATCAGAAGGGGTTTTTTCATTTTTATGGAGAGAGGTCCATTTTATTAAAGCTCTGGTACCCTTTGTTTGAGTCTTAGGGGTGAGTCTGCCCCGGGTTTAAAGTAGTATTTTTCTTACTCACTTGTTAGCAGTGCTCCACGTCAGATTAGGACCTGCTTTCTGCTCAAAGGAGAAACATAGGGCCTCCCTGACACACAGTTTAGAATGCTCTGTTGTCTGGGAAATTAATCGAAACCTCCGTAATAGCCATCACGCGACATAATGACAAGCTTCTATCGACTGTCTAGTTTCATAACCTTTGTCTTTTGTATTTTAGGGATTTACCTGGTCATTCTGGTTTAAATTTAACACAATGCCAGCAGCTAATCTGTTGCTACTAACTGCTAACAGACCAGGAATACAAATTCATTACGAACCAAGTATCAACAAGGTAATTTTAACACAGTAATTCAAAAAACCAAAATAACTACCGATTAGAATAAAAGTATCGATCATGAGCAATAACCGCGATGAGCTGTTATTCCACCCAAAGTAAGTTCCGAGGAAGTGGCCATTATTTTTACCCTTGGGACACTTTCAAACAAAGAGGTGATTAAGTGATGAAGCATTCTCACACATTTAATACCCTTACCTTTCATTCGCCTAACTACACAGTATCAATACTGAAGCAAGCAACTGCATTTTGTTGTAACACATTATCTTCCATTATCAAGTATCTTCATATTGTAAATTAAGTTAGGTACCACATGAGAAGGTGTCCATTATTAAGTCAGAGACGTTTCAACCTGTAACACTCCGCAATTTTTCAGTTTGTGGTGAACAATTATTTGCAAAGTACTGCATGGTATGAGCACTGTGATCAAGGTGTTGGGGGAGTTCCAGAAGCAACCACCTTTTTGGATTGGACTCACATGGCTGTGGTGTGGAAAAACATCGTACCAAGTTCTAATCAAGAGACAAACAATGGACTAAGGGTTGGGTTTTTTTCTGAAGTAAATTTTAACATTTGACAACATGTGATGGGTAATTTTTAATCCAAAAAAATGGCCGTTCTTTTGTCATATATGTACACATACGTAAATTGCAGGTGTTCTTCAATGGAATACAACTGACGGCCTGTCATTCCAACTATCAACCACACGGAAGCTCGAACACAATGGATTTGACCCTTGGGTGTGACACAAATAAAGCAAGGTGAGTCACGTATACATCAGAATTCAAACTGTACATTATCCCGGTATTTTTTCAAAACTGAAATATTTCTGTTATTTCAAGTTGATGATTC
>JBCAUI010542716.1:0-10745 GCA_038406195.1 Haplosyllis anthogorgicola
GATTTAAATTGTAAGTTATTCCCCCAGAGCAGATGTTGGCATGCCATAACCGTGCGAAGCACGGGTTCCACCTAGTATTATTGAAAAGTACTAGTTGTAATTAAATATTTATCAAATTATCATGTCCATAATGGCATTTTCTACGAGCAGTGAAGCAGTGTCCCTTTTTGCAACCTGTCCAACTTTTGAGTACTCGGTATGCAGACTGTACAGCGGTTCATTATACTGTTTATGACGCAATCGCCAACTTTTGACGATATGTCAGAATATTATCAATAGCCAATACCATCAACATGAGCACACAAAAATACTCCAAGGTGATGACTACATTTTGTATACGTGGAAGATTTCACGTCAGGTTCAACAACTGGCTGAATCTCATGTGTTTTTTACTTGGATGTTTACTTTACAAGTAACGATAACGTAAACAGTAATCGATGTGCTCAAAATCGCCAAGCGTCCGCTGGACTTTGCGTGTCTTCCACACTTACATGCAATATTTACACATACAGTGAACTATTGACTTGTAATTAAATTTCAAACATGACGAAGGTTGATGAAGTTTTTAAATGAACAATGTAGTTTCGAAATGCAACTTCATGCATTAAATCTGTTAATCCTCCAATGTTATGTTTTCTTCTCATTTTTTCCGAACTAGCTGACGCTGGCCGAGAGCGTGCACTATAGAATTAGGCCATAATCTAAGCTCAAAGGTACATATATTTATTACAAGGCATTTAATCTCCACTTGGTCAACTTTGATAACCATATTTGAAGAGGAACAAGTGTAACTCTAGTACACTCGTCCCCGGACATATCGATATTTTTGGCGCGGAAAAAATATCGATATAAGTGGGATATCGATATAACCGGAATTGAAATAAGCGGGGAAAATTGGTCAAAATATCGATATATGCTGTCACCCTAAACTTTGCCTGAACTTTTGAATCTTCTCAATTTTATCTTGATTAAATATAAACAAAAGATTTCACTAAATGAGCCTAAATCCACCGGCAGATATGAAAGATTTCACAAAATGAGCCTAAATCAGCCGGCCTATTTTAACTTCAAAGAAATGGGCTGGCAGATATGAAAGATTTCACAAAATGAGCTGAAATCAGCCGGCCTATTTAACTTCAAAGAAATGGGCAGGCAGATATGAAAGATTTCACAAAATGAGCCGAAATCAGCCGGCCTATTTAACTTAAAAGAAATGGTCTGGCAGATATGGAAGATAAGAACAATAAATATTGATTAAGGGGCATTGAATAGTGGTGAAAATATCGATATAAGTGGGGAAATTGATATATGAATATCGATATAAGTGGAACAATTAACATTAGAGTCAATGGAAGAAATTTGGTGCGGGAAAAAATATCGATATAAGCGGGATATCGATATAAGCGATAGCGATATATCCGAGGAGGAGTGTAGTTACAGAGTAAATACAAATGAAGAAAGTGAATCATAGAAAGAATTTTAATTGTGTATATAATCTTCAGTGTCTTACTGTTGCAGGCATACAAGAACTTCGGTCAAAGAGTAAATAACCAAAGAAAGAAACTTGAAGAACACAAAAAGGGTCTCCCGAGCCCCATACCAAGTCCAACACATGATGCACCTAGTCCCGGAAACACACCGCCCCACATTGCACAGCAGTATGATAACACTGATACGGTTGATATGGATTTATCAGATGACGAAGGTAAAAGGACACATTAAAGATAAATATTCTTTATAAATCAGTATCACATTTCAATGCAAATGGTCATCGGTCTGGGTCGTTGTGAATAAGGGTATATTTAGACATTTTCTGACATAGAAATCAGTGTTTCTGTCCTCGGTAAACACATCCATAGACTAGATATTTGCATAAGAATCTGGTTGTCAATAGAATTAAACATAAAGATTTTATAGATAATTAAATATGTGCATGATTTGTGTTGGTGCATAATTGAAAGGAAGACGGTACTAGCAGAAACACTGATCGATAACATAGATAATAGTTAATATTCGTATCATCCGGTGCTTATTTAATCCTTTTGAAGGGATAGCAGGTGTCTGTTTCATGTCTTCGTTATCGATTAAATTCAATGTTTGTATGTATAATTAAGCATAAATTGGTGAATTTGCATGAAATATTTCTACTGGCATTGGGAAATCCGTGCAAGAGAAGTAACTAGTACAACAGTAATTTCGTAGAATTCTGTCATGACATGACTGTGAAGATGATTTCAGAATACTGTTCGAGGGCCAGATATTTGTAGGATGAAATTAGTTAATAAATCAACTGAATTTTGTTCAACGAATATGTACATGCAACTTAAGTGAAAATTTAAAAGTAAACATTAAAAAATTCTGTTGTTAAAAGTAAAAACCAAAACGAATTCAGAATAACTGGCCTTCATCAGAAAAGTTTGTGAACAATATTTGCTATTGGTATGTTTTCTTCATACCTCTAATGAAAGGTATTTTCCAACAGTTGCGGGCGGTCGGCGGCGTGATAGCACAACGACCACCAAGTCGTATCCGCTGCCTATCCCCAGCATCACTAAAATAGAAATGAATGACAGTAAGCCTTCTTGTCTTCATTTTTCATTATTTCCAGATTTTAAAAGTTAGTGTTGCCATAAAGCTTATTGGTGAAACCTTGTTTCTATACAAACTAACTTAGAAAGTAGATGAATTAAACTCAGAATAAGAACTGGTGAATTGGTATCAGTGGCTTCAAATTTTTTAAAAAATATTATGACTATGTAATTCAGAACTTATAGCAGTGTTGCCGCTACTTTCAAAATTCGGGGGACATTTTGTCCCCTAGACCTGATTTCTGGGGGACATTTTCACTGCCATAGGGGTCACTATGTTTAAACTGTAGGTCCACAAGTGAAAATCACCACAAATACTGTGTGTTGACAACAATAAAACATAATACTGAATTGTTGCCCAAGTACGACACCAGGATGAAACTCTAAAAAACATACAAGTGCAAACCCAAAGCTGGTTTATGACAGTAAATGTGTGTAGGCATGGACCAAGAACATTTTCTCTAAAACACTTAGTTTTTAAAAAGAATTTTATGTTCATTGTACGCCCCAACATAGTTCAAGGTTACGAGACATATAAACCAAAATTTGGGGGTCACTTATGACCCCTAACCTTAATTTCAGGGGGACATTTCCTTAATTCAGTGCGGGAATCCCGCATGCCCGCGTTGTAGTGACAACACTGTTGTAGAGATTTAAGAATATTTTCAAAAATGGAATGATCGGTAGTTTACATTAAAACTATATCAACCCACTAACTATAAGGAGGTCTCGACTTTCCATCAGGCAACAATCGAATTTTATCAGGTAACAATCGAAAGATCTTGATAGGTGGATGATATAAATGGCAGATGCCTGTACTTTCAAGGAATAGCTTTATGACATCACTACACGTTAGAAAAGGAAATGATATCGTCTTAGAATAATATATGATATTATCAAACCTTACTTTGATCTGGATTATTTGGACTGGCATGCATTTAATCGATCACATGAGCTGTTATTTTAAGAAACATGTAGTTTTCGCAAAGAACATGTGTAGTAAACGGCTCAAAATTCTAAAAGATTACAACCATCAGCGAATGTAACTTTTCGTGTCTGTCTCTTTATATTTCTTTCTTCTGAATGTCTGAGTGGCTCAAATAACTATATGGGATGCATATAGTCAATGTGAGTGTTATGAGAATGCTACTTGAGTGTTGATCCGGAGTATTTTTGAATGAATGACTTGTCTTGGTTATGGTAAGTCGACCCGCGTCCCATCTCAAGTCTCAATCCATGAATACTTTCATATAAATTCGTGACACGTATTGTAAGAATCTAAGCAGTAAATTGGCTTTAATTAATGTCATCGGCGAAATCGTAAATTCTGCTAGAAAATGATAGATGGACAGGGAAAGGCGAGGGATAACAACAGATAACAAGATAACAACGTGTGTTTTTAAATGAATAAATGTGGCTGCCATTTAATACATTTTGACGTTAACTAGACTTGACAATAACAGTGACAAGATTGTCCATTAGAATGACTGGGAAAAGCGATGTGAGAAAATGTTATTTTATTTTTGTTAGTTTTGGTTTTGTTATTGAAAGTTATTACACAAAATTTTGGCCGCAAATAAAGAAGGACGAAACCAGTGTAATTCACGGTGGAAAGTAGTTTAGTTTTAGACATGTTCAAATAATTGCCTTGAAATCAGGCAAAATGATTAAAAGGTTATAGTCGCTAACATTCATTTAAGCAATCCATGCCATTCGTTCAAGTAATTCATTGTTATCTCTATTTCTTGCAGATAAGAAAGGAAAGGGTAGAAGATCCAGTAAGTTGATAATATTTATTGTGTGCTTTGATTGAAAATATCCTGTAATTGGTATGAAATCATCATGTTCTTCGTGTGCACGTTTTGTTTTATTTAGTGAAATCTTTGTGTCTTGCAGGTAAAGAACACGGCCTTCCCGAATTGGCAGCAGGAGCTAAAGGTTCATTTATGAAGTCATTTAGTTCGGTTGGAGCAAAAGGAGTGTTGCCAAGCCTTGACGGAGGAGACAACACGCCAACCAAGGACGAGGGCAGTGTAACCCCAACTATGGACGAAAACGAAGGGTCTAATCCAATGGATTTTCTGACGCAGTTAATTTCACAAAGTCAAAAAGAACAGAAGGGTAATGTTGATTTCTTTGCAAGTTTGTCAAGCCTCACCAGTAATTTAAAAGGGAAATATGCTGAAGACGAAAAGGAAGAAGAAAAGGGACCGAGCAGTTGGGCAGCATGGAAGGCTAAAAAGGAGGCAGTTAGTACTCCACCACCCACGGCGACTCCATCACCACCAGGACCCTCACCACCGCAAGCTAGTGCACATGTTCCACGGGCAGGACGACCACCTACCAGTCCTCCACCCGGAGCACCGATGCCACCGCAGAGCCCGGTTCAGGGGCCTCCACACCCACGCCATGGACATGCACTGCCACCACATCATGCTCCCCCTCCACCTCAGGCACCTCAAAGTCAAGGCACATCACCGCCGGCGCAGCATCCTCAGCCAACACTACCTCTTCCTCACCCACCTCTACCCCCTCATCATGCCCAGCAGGGCATGCCACCGTCACACTTTCAACAGGGACAAGCACCGCCGGTACCACCACAGTCTCCAATAGGACCACCGCCCCCAGGGCCTCAACAGACTCCACCTGCAGGGCAACATGTACAGTTATTACACCAACCACCACCATCTGGTGCAAGTTCTCCAGATACACCGACAAGTTTACCTCCTGGTATGCCACCAAGCCAGGTGCCACCAATGAATCAATCTTATGGCTTTCCACCACCTGGTCCACCCATACAGATGCCTGGGATGCCCCCAGGTCCGCCAGGGACTCCTTCCCAGAGTATAGCCCAAACTAGCATGCCACCTCCACAGGTTAGTATGACTTCACCACAACAACATGGCATTCCATCAATTTTCACGATCCCACCTTCAGGCATGAGACCACCCCAGCCTGGTATGCAACCTCCGTCTCCACAACATGGTATGCCACCCAGAGGTCCACAACCGCCAGGGCTACCACCGCCACCACAACCTCCACCAGGCATGATGACCGAGCCGAGAATGCCTCAACATATGGGTATACCGCCACCAAGAATGACTCCACCTGAACACGGTATGCCACCGCCTGGAATGCCCCCTCATCAAGGAGGAATGCGGCCTCATATGCCTAGAATGGAATTTACTCCGGGTGGTGGACCCCCTCCTCAAGGCCCTCCAATGCAAGGAATTCCCTTTCAGCCGAGAGGACCCCCACCACACCAGCAACATGGCCCGCCACCCCCAAATTCTAACCACGATCAGCAGTTCCCACAAGGACATCCATGGTCGAGAGCGCAGGGACCATACCATGGCTCATCTGCTATGGTGCCCCCGCTACCACCTTCTGGTGTGGCAGGGCAACCTACATCTCCCCAGCAAGGTTCTTCACCCACAAATCCGTTTGAAGCAAGTGGCCCTAGGCTTGGCCCAGGTGGGCCAATTAATCAGGGGCCAAGTGGCAGAATTTCTGGAAATGAGAGTGAAACCAATGGACAGTCGGGTATTCCCAGAGTGGGCAGTGGTGGACCTATGGGTCCAGGATCAAGTGGACCACCAGGGGATAAACCAGTGCGAAGAACTACATCAGAATCCGCGGGTCTCTTAGATGCTACGGAAGAATTTATTGCGAACTTAAAACGCAAAACGACTACATCAACCGGAGCAGCAACTTCAACCAATTCTGCAGATGCTATGGATGTTCTTAATCAGTTACTGTTTGCGCACACTAGTAGTATGTCGTCATCAAATTCAAAGAGTTTTAGTGGTGGTGAAGGGTCTCCAACCTCTACGGGTACGCATGAAACCAAAGAAACGGAATTTCGGCAGGATCTCGGTGGCATTAACCCTCCAAATATAGCAAGTGACGAGAGTCGGTCCCCAAGTGAACCACAAAATAATGACCACCATCCTACCAGTATTTCCAAAGGCAAAGATCATCGCATACAGGAAGACCACCCACCTAGGCCTCCGGCACCGAGGAGAATAGACACTGGCGACGAGATATTTGACAGGCCTCCTCCAGAGGTGCATGCCCCGAAGCGTTCAGCAGATCATAGCAGTCGACGGCGGGACGATAATAGGTACGATCGTTATGATAGGGACCGAAGAGACTATTACGATAGATATGATGACCGGTATGACGATCGCCATGACTCGCGGTATGATGACCGTTATGATCGGGACAGATATGAACAGTACGGAGGACACCCGCCACCACCAAAGCGCCTCCCTTTGCCACCACCTCCGCCGCCAAGGCCAAGATACTAAACACAAGGTGAAAGTGCGTTATGCCTGTACCACTGCACTGCTTTGCACGTATTTAATACATGTATTTTGGTTTCACTGAGTGCCAAAGGCAAAAAATGAAAAGAATGTTGGAAGCAAATCGTTGTGATGCAGCTTATTCGCTGTGGTAAACATTAATGGACGTTTTACATACCACAAAGCAATGTATATTTACTATACATATATTGTATTCAAAATGTAAATACTGTTATATATACGTTACATTGTTAAATAATAAAAAAATATTGCAACTTGTAAAGTATTTAATGCAATTACTGTAAACACATCAGAATTACACCAGCAAGACATCACTAAAAAGGGAAAATCGTCATTAGTAGAGATTCATCCGTCATATTGAACAGCATACAATATTGGGAGTGTACATTTATTGACAGTTTGTAACAGAAAGCAGTGTTGTCTCTTTCATGTCAAAGGAAATCTTATGTGCAGATTTTAATTTCAGAAATCGGCAAGGAAATTTGGAAGAAAATGTATAAATATGCATAGCAACTGCGTAATGTAATTATCACATCAATACGGTTAATTAAAGTAACTTATCTTATCAACACGTTTCAGTATGTAAGTGATAACAAGTGAGTTAATGTAAAACTACAGTGATAATTTACAGCTCAAAAAAATAAATAAATAAAAGAACACTCGTTTCTTCCTTAAAACATTGGTTTTATTTCTCTGTAAAAGAATAACTGCCACACTTAATGTTTTGTTAGTGTGCTTTTTCCATGTTAATTGTTACGTCGTATTTTATTCAGTTAGTTTTCTCTTTATGTAATCATTAATAATCTCTTCAAGTATAACAAGTGGCACGTTTCCACATTGAAGGACCTCTTCGTGGAAATCACGAACATTAAAAGCGCTTCCTGGAGTAAAAAAGAAATGAATGTGAAATCCGAAAATCCAAACAAAAATAAGAATCCTGATAAAAATGTATCAGTGGATTAAGAGATCTGCTGATCAGCTCGTTTTCATAAACTTAACGCCCATCCTTTAACGCAACAGCAAGGGTTAAATGTTGTATGTTGGTTTATTACAGAACGCTGGTCTGGTAGCGTTAGATAATAAACCAACATAACGCTACATTTTGTTGCGTTATGGATGTGCAACTAAGTTTATGAAAACGAGCAGCTGGTAGGGTTAGGTAACAAACCACTCTTGACGCGTCAAAGGATGGGCGTTAAGTTTATGAAAACACGCTGGATGTTAGCAATTTTAAGGCACATACGACGATATCATACCAAGTTTTTCACTGGCAACTTTCCTCAATTCTTTCAGCTTCAGTTCACCTATTTTGTAGCCACATGCCTACAATTTGTAAGTGGCTATGTGCTATTATAAAGATGAGATTATACCTATGTGCTATTATAAAGATGAAATTATACCTTGTATTGATAATATACCATCTAATGTGCTAAATTTAAATGGCTGAACTGCTATTATAGCGAAACGCACTCACAGATAGTTAATGCATAAGCTACGGTTCAATTCACGTTACATTAAATTAAACTTGATGCTAAATTATCATACCTGACCAGGCCACGTTATGTAGCGTCGGACTTCATTTGTTATGAACAGTTCAGATAGTGCCGTGTTGTCCAGGAATAGCTGGAATGCTTCATCATAACTCCAACTAGAAGAAAACAGAAAGATACGGATTGTGCATCTAGATTCTTGTACAGATACGGGATTTTTTTATGAGAAGAAGTAGTGTCTCAGGAGTAGATTGTGACGTTACATATACCCATAATAATGAATTCCTGTATCAGCAACTAGTCGACAGGCTCGATGCATTTCAAACGACAAATGACCAAACCTGAAAAGAAGCAATTTATTTAAATGAAATTATAATTACAGTGCCTTGGGTGGCACTCTACTTTGTGACGACTAAAAAGCATAAAAGGCAGGAATGCCTTTTAAGGGTAAAACTGCATAAAAAGGCAAAATGTTGCTCAAGACAGGTGCCGCTCAGACATGTTCTATTGTGTGCTGACACTACTGAGATGGTTTGCATTCAATAAGTAACGGATCCAAGTCAAAAATGTGTCAGTGTGTACTTACATAGAGTAAGGATCTTCATCATACAGGCCTAGTTCTTCTCCCAGATATTCACAGTATAATCCCCAACCCTGGAAATACAACGATTTGATTTTTCACAAATGTACAACATGCACGAATCTTTGACCTGGGCACGCATTGACCCTTACAAGAGTTTCATCTCGAAATATACGTTAACAATAACTGACCTCCATGTACGATGTGTGTAGCGGAAATCTAGAAGGCACTGCAAAGTAGTTCATGTCTTCTATGTGTGTCCTGAACTTCGGAAGATGCTTCATTTCTATAGCATGCATACCCTACCAAACGAAAACGAACTTACATTACAGGTTACATGACAAGCCACCTTGAAACTTGTCGAGATCATTCAATCATCAATTCTTGGCATACAATTGGAAAACGTTACCTGAAAATGGTGTCCTGGTTCACCTTCATGTAGACTTAATGTCATCATCTCATACTTCGGGCTGCAATTGTAAATGTTAAATTGTATGTTCCCTACGTAAGGTTAAAGGGACATTGTATGAAATCAATGTGGCTACTACTGTCTAGCTCTTAAGTGGGTGCATTAAAGATGATAAACTGCCATTCTTACCATGTATCAACCTTGTGCAGGTTGACATAGTATTTTCCAGGTCTTGATCCATCGAGTGTTCCTGCCAGATAGAAGCCAGCAGGCCCATGTTTTCGGGATTCTGGTATGGGTTCTATTCTGCAAGCAGAATGTTGGTTTTACTTGAAAGATTCGCTTGTAAAATCAACTCTGCTAAAATCAGTGCAGTAACGGCTGTAGGGGGAACTGAACGATCGCCGATGGCATAAGTGCACTGGCCACCGTGTAGCTGTGAGGGTATTTTACTCCCACCAAGATCACACGATTCACGGGCTTGGCTACAGACGGGCTAAGAGCTAGTGTACATAACAAACAGATCTGCGTTAAGCAACACAGAACTTATCATTAACAGAACGTGTGGAGCTCAAGAGATGTAAAGGAGAGTTTATACCGTACATGTATGTTAGTATCATCCAAATGGAAGTGCATGAACATATTATACACTCGTCCCCGGATATATCGATATTTTTGGCGTGGAAAAAAGTATCGATACAAGCGGGATATCGATATAACCAGAATAGATATAAGCGGGGAAAATTTCTAAAAATATCAATATATGCATTTTTTTCAAAATTTACTTTTTGATGGAATATGATTGAGGGTCATCCCTAGTGTCTACGCCCATAGTTATGCCTCATCTGGGATAAATGGAAAATGGGTTTCAAATCAGTCTCAAGATACAAAAGTTATCTAAATTTAATAAAAGTTGTATATTTAAAAAGAATATTTCAATGGTCCAACATGCTATTTTGAACAAATGGATTTGAACAAAATATCAATATAAGCAGGGAAAGAATATCGATATAAGCATAACAGTTAACATTGGGGTCAATGGAAGAAATTTGGTGCGGAGAAAAGTATCGATATAAGCAGGATATTGAAATGAGCGATATCAATATATCTGGGGAGGAGTGTAATTACACTCGTCCCCAGATATATTGATATTTTTGGTGCAGAAAAAAGTATCGATATAAGCGGGATATCGATATAAGCAGGAAATGTGGGGAGAATATCGATATAAGATGTTCTATCGATATTTTTTCCAAAAATACTTTTCAATGGAATATGCTTTGGGATCATCCCTAGTGTCTGCGCCCATAGTTATGCCTTACCTAGGACTATTGGAAGTGTCTTAAATTCAAGATT
>JBCAUI010542727.1:0-10744 GCA_038406195.1 Haplosyllis anthogorgicola
CAATTTACTTTCTAAAAAACAATTATTTTCCAAATCTACACCAAAATACAAGTGTGACCCATCAAAATGACCAGAAACAAATGCCCTACAAGATGCTGTACTCCATTCTTAATTATTTTGTGTCTAAGTTCAATTAAAAATACATTTGGATGGGGGGTACCACCCAGGGGGTATCGCCATTTCAAAATTACCAACTATGTTTTTAAAAATCTAACTGATTTTCAATCTCCCTTATTTGAATCCCAACTTTACATACACAAAACAGGTGTATACAGTGACAAAACCTGAAAAAATCAACAAAATATGATCTCACTTTTGCAAATTCTCCCTACCTGTAGCAACAAAATGGCTGCCATGGGGTTAGTTAGGGAAAATGCCGAAACAAAAAAATTCATTTGATAGACGGGCAATTTAGTAATTGCTATCTAGTTTAATTTATCAGCTTTGTAAGAGGTGCACGAAGTATTTCGCGTGCCCATTATTTTGTTAATAACTAAATCATTGTATTTAAAAACCGCATTTCGAATATTATTTTTTATTCTTTTAGATGTCCAGTCGAAGGAGTTTATAGTTTGCCGAAACAGTGGTTAGCCCAGATAATGCAGGACATAAGTGCGCACGATCCCACAGATAGATTGTGTTCAACCAGACGCAGTGCAGGAGTACCATTTTATGTACAGGTTAGTGTGCATACCCATATCTTTATAAATAAATTCTAATGCATATTTTATATCAATTGCATTATTTTTAAATTACATGTATTATTATGGCAATACTTCGTATCCATTGTAGGCATTGGTAAGCACAGAACCAGCGAAGGCTGGCAGACACTGCTTCAAGAATGTTATGTCTCAACTGTTGAAATTTGCACAACCCGAAGTTCAACAACCCAGTAAAGAAAACACTTCACAAGTAAGTCACAATCTTCATAAGGGCGGCATGAGACTCTGTATGTACGAGAATTTCAGGAAATTAATCAACTGGGCTTGTGCAATCTCGCGGAGACCTTTGTAATAAAATTGAGTACTTCATTGTAAATTGTCAACATGTGTGTGTTGAAAATTGAAATTGAATCACTTTGTGTACATGTACATGTACTTCATTCGAAGGTTCACGCTTTAAACATCCTGCGAGCATTGTTCCGTGACACTCGACTGGCTGATGATGTGTTTCCTTTCATTGCTGATGGGATGAAAGCTTCCATACAAGGATACATGTCTCAACTATGGAGTGTATGTAAATAATAAACAATTCAGTTTTAAGAGAAAATATAATGAAATATAAGACACTACAGAACACAGTTTGCTATGCATATGTGAACGTACCTCTAATTTACTTCTGTGGTCTTATGTGTCCCTTTTTTTCCTATTATTCCAGATTAGAAATTCTTCCACTTTGCTGTTTAGTGCTCTGATGACACGTGTCTTTGGTGTAAAGCGAACCAAAGATGACTCTTCCAAAAAGAACTGGTAATTTAATTACTGTTTTATATTCACGCGGCTTAACAGGATTTATTTACAACAAACGTAACATTTTACACATTGTTTTAATTCAGAGTGTTTGTTTTCTTTTTTTTCAGTTTGACAGGTCGGGTATTTTTTCACAGATTCCCTAGCTTGTTTGAATTCCTACTGGAACACCTCGAAGCTGCTACTGAGAATATGAGGTATAATGTTTTATTTAAAGTTGTAAACCTACATAAGCATTTTTTCAGGACTTGAATGTTATGTCTCAGCTGTACCTGAATGAGCTTTACTTTTACATATATACAGAGATGCCAACTCTCACGCATTCAGCGTGAGTCTCATGCTTTTGGGACTCTGGCATGGAAAGAACAAAGAAAATAATTTGCCATTTTATTCATCATGAAAACATTAATCTTCAATTCAAATGTTTGATTTTTGTTTAAAACCATCACAGATCACAAATCAATGATAATTTGTTGTGTAAAGTACTGTATTAACTAAAGCAGTATGTCTCACGCATTTGCACCACCCAAATGCGTGAGATCTCACACATTTTAACTCTCATAGGTTGGCATATCTGTACCTATGGATGGCATATCACAAACAACTATTATTTCCATCATGTTTTTATTTCAGTGATGGTAGTAAACTGCATCCTGGCTTGTATCCGGTACTGATGGTACTCGGTCGTCTCTTTCCATCTGTGATAGAGGGAGTTGACTCAAGTTTAAATATTGCTGCATTCATTCCTGCAGTTGTGAAGTAAGTATTAACATTCATTGGAATAACCTTTAGATAATCCCGTATGGAAGGAGAAATAACCCAATTGGGTGATTAACTGTGTTGATGGGGACATTTTCTTTCTTTTAGATGTGCCTCTAGTCCGGTTTACAAGGCACGCTTAATGGCCGCTAGAGCCGTGAGACCTCTGGTGTCCAAGGATTTTATTGTTGGTACACTGCAACAACTTGTGGAACTGTTGCCCGATTTGCAAAATGGCCATGAAGGCATGTCAATTAGAATTAATCACAATCAGGTATTAGTTTAAGTATTTTTTATTTATACTAACTAGAAATAATATGTAAGAATAAAAGTAAACTGCATATTTAGCACATCAACCGTAGCTATCTCCATGTTGCATGAAAGAGCATAGATTAGATAGATTTACATTAAACTACATGTTCGCATATTTTAATACAGGTACATGGAGCTTTATTACAAATAGAGCACATCCTGAGTGATGCCAATGAACTGCCACAGGATCTACTTGCGAATGTACAGAATTTATTCTTTCGAGCACTGTTTAGCAATAGATGGTTTACTACCAGGTATAACTTTTATAACCTTGCAAAGTAAAAGCAATAAAACAGACTACACAATGAGAAAATGGATTAATTTGTTATCTATCCTTTCAAGTTGTTTATTCAATAGAATTATTTCTTCAAGAAAGTTGCTGACAAGTACATGTGCATTCTTTATACAGTTACAATACATGTTTGTCGACGAGAGAAGCTATCTGCAAAACAATATTCACGGCCGTGTCCATACCTGCCGTCAATAAGGATGTACAGGTGCAATTGGACAGAATACTAGCCTATCTAATCAAACAGACACATGCAGGTTTTGCTGCACTTCAGCTACTTAGTAGTACACCAGGTGAGTTATTCAGTTATTACAGTTTTGGGTTGTCGAAAAAATCCTTTTCCTGTTTTTAATCTGTTGTTAATCTTTCATTTTCAATCTCTTCTCTTTGTAAAATGAGTTAGATTTAATGATTTTCCGGTGTTTTCGGCTCATTTGGCATAATTGCCAAAGAGCCTATAGAATCATGAATTGTCCATCGTCCGTCGTCATTGTTGTTGTCTGTGCACAACTGCTCTGAGCACACTACTGATCATAGAAACTTCATATTTTACACACATACACACCTATGTCCTATCTCAAAGCCTAGCAAAACTTATGTTGCTATGACCATTGTTCTCAAATTGGCAGCCATATTTGTTTGGCTTATTTGGCATAATTGCCAAAGAGCCTATAGAATCATGAATTGTCTGTCTGTCGTTGTCATCGTCATTGTCTGGCATTGTCATTGTGTGGTGTCATTGTCTGTGCACAGCTACCCTGAGCACACTATTGATCATAGAGACTTCATATCTTACACATATGCACCTATATCCTATATCAAAACCTAGCAAAACTTATATTGCTGTGACCATTATTCTCAAATTGGCAGCCATATTTATTTTGTTTTTACTTTGAACCCTACTCAAGGACAGACAGTTGATGATACAAACTTCATATTTGGCAGTCTTATGTATCTACATACTCTCTTTATTACCTGTAAAAATTATAGAGATGCCACCTATATTTCTAGTTTGGCAGCCATATTTGTATTTTTCTCATAGATGATATATTTGGGATCTGATCTTAGACATTTTATCTGTATCCATGTGATATTGTAACCTTAGTTTCTTAGGTTTATGACATTGCCAAATGAGCTCAGGTCCATCTGGACCTATTTTTAACCTTCCTCCTGGAGATGCAGTTGATGATACAAATGTCATATTTGGCAGCTTTATGCTTATGTGCCCTCTTTATTTCCTGTAAAAATTATATTGATGCCACCTGTATTTGCACTTTGGCAGCCATATTTATGTTTTTCATTGGTCACTTATTTGGGATTTGATCTTAGACACTCCATTTGTATCCATGTGATATTGTAACCTATATTGTCAGTTTTATGATAATGCCAAATGAGCTCAGGTTCATTTTTTTATTAAGGTCCATCTCCATCTATTGTTATTTTTTCCTTTCGATCTAAATATTCATTATATCCGTCTGTATCGGCTGTCACCAACTAATAATTTTTCGATCTTGTCAGGATTAGCACAGTTTGAACAAACTCTGACAAGGAACTTGCTACACTGCTTAGATAACCAGTCATCCATGCAGATCCACCCTCAATGCAGCACAGTTGAACTCATCCAGCAGCTGCTTACTACACAGTCTTATGAGGTCAGATGGGAGACGCTCGAATATCTACTAAAATTTGGAAAATATGAAGAATTTGGCTGTGAAGAAGACACTGAAGAGGAGACAATTTCTCGGTAAGTGTAAGACTGTAGAGTTTAAATGTGACCTTACGACTACGTTTTCACTATCAAAGGGCACAGTTGATATGTCACAGCGAAAGAACTTTTGTAAATCTGATCTGCTGAAAAAGGGATGTGTGTCATGAATAAGGAGAGCACCTTATTTCAAGGATTTACAGTGTGAGGCTATTACATAGCACTGCAAATGTGGTTGTATTTTGCATTTAGGTCGTATGAGGACAAAGAACAATGTAATAGAATACGTGAGGAGGTGAACAGTTCCGATGTGATATTCAGAACTCTGGTCTCAATGTTACTTGGACGAGAACGACACCAGGAATGCCTTGTAAAAGTAAGAAAATGTACATTTACATTTTGTAAATTGCAGTCCATGTACAGATACCAATTGAAGATCTTCTGTAGTTATTAAACGAACACGATCAAATTATTTTGCGCAGGAATAAATGGTATTTTCATTTTGAATGTTTAGGTCTGTTATGCACTTTGCCAGCACAAGATTGTCAACTCCTTTCCCTGGCATACAGTAAACAGAGAATGTACCCCGACACAGATACTCAAGTACTTACTGAGGATGCAGACTGCCTCACGGTATGTAAAATTCATCATGTGCACACAAGAATACATTAATTTGTGATACATGTGTAATACATACATATGGTTTGAAAACAAATCTTATCAACGTACCACTGTTATTTATAAAGTTAATGATTCTATACTAATATGGATTCCATTTTACTGACAAGATTTTTAAAAGTGCAACGATCAGAATAAGTAATAACTGAACTTGTGTGATAAATAGTCACAATACTGGTCTGCGCAACCAGTTCGACGATATAAATAAACTGTGATCATTGTGTTTTGAGGTATTTTTTGTTGGCTCATTTGGTGTAAATGCCAGAGAGCCTGTAAAATCATGAATTGTTTGTCATCCGTTTTTGACGTTGTTGTTGAGCTGTCTTCATTAACAAAGTAAGCATACAGGACTTGTAGTTCCCCATTTACTGGTGACCACGCCCATAGTCCTGCGTGAGTATCGGCATTGACACAAACGAAACCAGCTACCTCATCTCCACCTTCTGTAGCAGCAGCCAACAGTGACGCTGCAGCGTTCTCAATGGGACACACAATCTGCGACTCATGAGTAATCACGTGCATCAAGCAGATCAGGTGCTCGGCACTGCCCGATGGGTCTGGGTCAGCCAAGGCCATGGTCAGCAGTAAAGCCACATGTGAAGTGCAAGCACTTTTAGGGACCTCTCCACCCCTCTTCATGTGAGAGCCGAACATCCCACGTTTTATTAACTTGTGTACCATGTACTGCGATCGCACTTCAAAGGTGATGAGGTTGATGTCAAAGAGGATATCAGTAGTCCCCCAATAGTCAACGAGGTCGTCAGTGAGCAAGTTGAAGTCTCACCGGAATTTAGCTTCTGGGTGCTGATGCTGCTTGCGCCGAATACCGAGTGTGTACTTTTGAGCAACGGACTGGTTCATATCGTCACCCTTGAGAAGGAGGAAGGCTGCATCAAGCCCAGCAGAGAGCAGTACTCCGTTTTCATAAAGTGGAATATTACCACTGCTTGTTTTCATAAACTTAATGCACATCCATAACGCAGCAAAATGAATGCTGAGAGTAGCATTATGTTGGTTTATTATATAACGCTACCAGACCAGCGTTCTGTAATAAACCAACATATAACATTTAACGCTTGCTGTGTTAAAGGATGGGCGTTAAGTTTATGAAAACGAGCTGGTTGGCGTTGTCACCTGTGCACACTTAACCTGAGCTCACTATTGATCATATCTTACACACCTGTATTTTCAACCTATTCCCCTGCCTATTCTTATCTCCGATTTCTGAACGCTGAGATTTTTGTAATCCAAACAATGAAATAAAACAAAGGCTATATCGGTGTACTTCACCTTTTGCTTTATATTTCAGTGATGAAGTAAGGTGTGCGGCGTTAGAACTATCGGGTGTCGTTGTAAAACAATTGTTAAGCAATAATTTGCAGGTAAGTACTATAAATTTAAGTTCGAATTTTCTGTCTATATTAAAGAAAACAACTTTAAATTGGTTAAAAAACAAAAGTAGTGTTTCAAGTTTGGCTAGCCCGAGTTACTGGCCGTCTGCACGATGTGAGAAGAACAGTGTAGCCTTGCGCGCAACGTTGGAGGTCAGGTCTCTCGGACTAAGTTTGGCGGTTGTACAGACTGCCCTCTACAGTTAAAGAATAACTTGAGGGTGCGGTATCGAAAACCTGGAAGGAAGCGTTATGATTTCATACGTAGGAGGTGCTGCACCTAGTGGTTAACATTTTAAACAAAATTGCGACTTTTCGCTGTTCGTCACTTTGCAAAAGTTGGGAGTTTTAATTTTAATTCAGATTAAACAAAGACTTCAAAGGTCTACTTCAAGAACGAAGACACAATCAGCAAATATGTATTTTTAGGGTCCCTGGTAATTTTGATATCTAAACCCGATATCATACATACAGTCAATTAGGATGCCAAGAATACTCTGACATAAGTATTATAGTCAACCTGGGGTACATGTTTATTGTCCAGCCCTGTAACTGTTCACTGATATGTACACAAATGCTAATACTTCATTCTGATGATGTTTTTGTAACGTAAAGGTAACAGTGAAAGACCAAACCATTGCCCAGTTAGTGACACCGCTTGGTGGGAGATGTTTTGGTATTGTAAACTAAATGCTTACTGGATGTTACAGATTGTTTACTGCTGTGGATATTTAAGCAGTTTGGTCAACAAGACGTGTTGTTGCCCCCTGCGAGGAGTGGTTAGAGCCTCTCAGACTCTCCGTCTCCCGAGCAGTGGCCTCGTTGTCCGTGGTCCATAGCCACGGGGGCTGAATCCCTCACTCTACCTTGTAAAATTGCCACAATTTCTAGGGATTCGGTTCTTTAATCTGACATTGGATCCACAAACATATTAGTAGTTGAACAGCCTAGTAATTGGCAGCAGTGGCCACTTGATGGATTGAAGTATTCTGATGGGTTTTCTCCCTGGGAGAAATTTTTACTCACTTGATCCGTGCTGTAGCAGGTAAACACGGATCAAGTACGATTACTTTGAATGGCTGTAGAAATATTGGAAACTTTGAAAACAGCATGTCTTATTAGTGTTCATAGCAATTAGAAGCCAACCAGGCATACAGCTACTCGAAGACTTCATGGAGTCGGCTATAATAGAATTTTCGACTTGATTGATACTCTTGCGAAAATGATTAATTTATCAAGGCGAAAAAAGATAACTTGTACTGAAAAAGTAAAAGAAAGAAAATCATCAGATAACAAAAAGATCAATATCAAATATCAATTCCCTATCTATTTAACAACTAATTTTGCAACAAATATTTACTGTTTCAGCAGAATATTAGAATTTGTTTATCTTCGGCAGAATCATTTTGATGAGTATTTCTGCAATTTATGGATGGCTGCAGTGCAAAATATGGATAGACTAGACTCCCATCTCTTTGTTGTTCCCTAGAAACAGCCCAGAAATAATTCTATGTCGTGATAAGAAAACAATTTCAGGAATGTTGACTACAAAGTGCACAGCAGTGTTATTTCGGGGCAAATTATGCTGACCAAGTCTAAACCCTGGATTTTCTTGTTTATAACATATTTTCTGCAAAAATATTTGACAGGAAGTACGTAGAAAATATTTAAGTACAATCCTCGTGTAAATTAATTGATAAATCTGCATATTAAGTACTTTAAAGTGATCCTTTTTCTGTGGTACTGGAAGCCATTAGCTTGTGCAAGTTCATAGTTGACAGAAACCTAGATTTCCAGGTTTGTTGGCGAGGTTCTGGAATGTATTGTTACTCACATGGTCAGTTGAGGTCAGTTCACGTCAGCCTAAATTGTCATTTTAGTGGCTCGATTAACCTGGGGATTTATTACGTAATAGTTTTGTTCAAACAAAAACAAAAGAAAACTGTCTCTGAATTAATGATAGTTTTCTTAATGAAAATTTCCGATTAACCTTTTACATATGTGTACCTAAATTCACAATTAAAAAATAATGTAAATCTACCGATAAATGTATACTGAACGAATTATCAATTCAAAATTTGTATTTATTTTTCTTCTATTGCTGTCAGGAGGAAGATACGGCAACGTTAAGCAGGTGGGTGGCCGTTGTGGAGGAGTCATGTTCGACGGAGAAGAGTGTTCTGTGTCGGTTAACATGCGCTCGGGTTCTCGTTCACAATGCCACACATTTACTTGTCAATTCGATAAACAGTCAAGGTAAGAACTGTACACTCTGACTCTGTAACGTTTTCCACTGGATCTTGAGGCGGAGGAGATGCTCCCTAACATCTCTTTCTCCAAACCCTAGAAAATGAAAGAAATTATGGCTTTTGGAGGGATCACGCTGGACCTGAGAGTGCGAGAATAATTCTGAACTCACTAATGCAAAGGCAAATTAAAAAATGTCTTTGACTGTTGCACCTAAAATGAAAAAATAACGTTTCTCCCCGTGGAAGGATAAAAGCATTTAAAATACAGTCGATTAGTTCCCGAAAACAAAAAAGTACGGAAGCAGCAGTGCAGTTGCAAATAAAGTATGAATCACTTTTCCATGGTTTTTTCTTCCTATCACTTCGTACGATGACTTCCACATGTTCAACAGATCATCATTTCTCGAAAACACCTTGAGTGGTTTTTTATCTGGTCAATAAACTAGATTTTGTAATTCTGGATCCAAGATAAATGTTTTGTCGCTTCGTGTTACGTGACTGTTTTGGTTTTAACAGCTGTGGTTTATACCCAGGTGAAATGAATGGCCCACCTGGCTAAACTGGCCGTGATTTTATAACCCCGGGATTCTTGGGTAGATGAAAATATACAATTTCTTTTCTCCTTATTTCTCTACTCTCGCTAAGCAGTGATACCGTGCAGAAGAAGTGACAGAGTCAGTAGCAATGGGGTTTGCAAATAAGCCTAGGGATCCGAGCCTATTAATTTCGCCCTTTAATTCAGTCTGTGAGAATGAAATAACTTAACCGTTAATGATCCATCCGTCCAATCCCAGTTTGGTGACTATGGTTGCTTAATCTATCCACTAATCAATTTAGTTCAATAAAAATAATTAAAAACAGATATTTGGAGGATATTCGGGTTTTTCAATTTTCAATAACTTTCCAGTATTGTTTCATGACTTATTCTACTGCAAGTAGGCTTTTTTGCAAAAAGTGTCCAACAGTCATACACAAACAGAAGGTCCATCACTTTTAATGTGGGTAATTGTTACAAATTGGCTACATTTTTGGCGCTTTTTTCAAATGCGCGCCACTGCTTCGTGAATATTCATAAGTTCCTATTTGATTGACATCCGATGATGCTTGCTATTTTCGTGAGTTATATTGCCTGAGTCATTGTTTTGAGATAAAAGTCCAGTTGAGTTGAGTTGAGAATTGAGTCTAGCAATTCTAAGCTGTGTTTGATGAAATAGATGATTGGTGACCATGTGCTGATATTCTTTGTTGCTATATTTATTGAAAGCAAGCAAATATCTGCATAAACAATGGCAGATCAATGGAAAGCTCATTTCTGGTCCTCATCTCAACTCAAGAGGAGGGAAAGAGACATCTACCAGTTAGGATGCTGTTCAAAAAATATACGACAGAATTTGTTAGTTGGGCTGAACTCGAGATGGTGGTTGACAACTCACCTGAGACTAGGCCGCAGGCCTGGTTGAGGATGAGTTGTCAACCACCATCGAGAGTTCGGCTCAACTAACAAATAATGGAGTATGTATATGTTTACTCTGCCACACTGTAATATCTTGAATTTAAATGTTATCGTGGGAGGCAACAGGCTGCCTTTTTTTTTCAACTCACTCACACGTGAAAAAGTCAACCTACTGTCGAATATCTACAATCGGTAATGGGCGGAGTGAATGCACAGAGCAAGCGAAAGCTTAAAGTTAATTCTGTAGCATTTATTTCACCCTTGAAACAGTTCCATAATACTTTGGTAATGATTTGTAGAACAAATATGGCATAAACAAAGTAGGTAAAACAGCTGGGGCAGATAGGACATGAATTACTCTACCAAAGATACAAAATAAAATAGGCATAAGAACTTAGATGCAACAGACATTTGGCTGAAACTGTACTGTTCCAGACAG
>JBCAUI010542738.1:0-10743 GCA_038406195.1 Haplosyllis anthogorgicola
CAGACCAAAAGAGTCTAGTGTGCCTCTCCAATGCACAAGGTAGACCAAGAGAGTACAGTGTGCCACTCATCAGCACAAGGCGGACCAAAAGAGTCTGCAGTGTGCCACATCAACCAGTGTTGCATACTGTCATAACAGTCAGTGACTCCTCTGCACAAGGCAGTTACATAGAACTGCAGTGTGTGCCTAACTACAGCACAAGTCAGGATAACCTACCTGAAGTGTGCCCCAGTGGGACTGGCCTTAGCCCACACCTCTGCACACTAGCCCACAGTTAGTGTTAAGAGTCAAGGGTTTGAATACATGGGATAAGAGTTGTGTGACATAGGCTGTCACAAGGTGAACATTGTGACATCTTGTGTAGTAAAAGGATTGTTGACATAAACTGGTGTTTTCATGGTTAATAGAACCTTAGCTGGGAACCGCTTACTGAGGGGATGTTCCTGAGATCAAACACAACGAGAAGTCACTAAACGTGCAGCGGAAACAGCCCCAGCACTTAGAGTAGGCACAGCCATTGGTTAACATAGTTGACAAGCAAAAACCATATGAAATATCAGTAGGAATTGATATGAAATATCTTTAGGCGCATATAGAATTTTACATCAAATTTTCGGGTCCCATGTGAACTACCCCCAAACTCTCTCAGAGAGATATTTCCCGAATTCAGTTAGGGGATCCTTGCCGTAGCGAAAACATAGGATATGCATTTTCTGGAAGAGCCCTTGCGTGAAGGTGTGGTTCTTTTTGCCGTGGAATCCATGTTGATTCCTTGACAAAAGATTCGTCACCATATGTTAGGTTACCACACCAGTTAATAACAACTTATTGAGTCCAGAGAATGTGCAGAGCGGTGCTGTGTCTTCTGTGCACAATGGGAGGATACAGGTTGCAGATCAGGGGAAGAAGAGACCAGAAAAGGGATTACAATGGCTTTTACAAACATGTGAAGAAATGTAAATCATATCCATCCAGATATATCTTGTTCTGCAACAATATATCAGCATTTCAATGTATCTTCATGTGCCATTTTACCCTTGTGGACCAGGTCCATTTACGTAAGGCCACTGGTACCCTCTATTTCGGAATTATGGAAGACTCTGCCCTAATGTTTTGAAGCCAGGGTGGATCTCTCGTCTGTGCCATTTAAAATATTGGGGAACTTGAATTTCTAAACACTGTTTTAAAATGTTCCTGGTAGTCAATTTAGGCAATCCAAAATAAATCAAACACCAACTGAAGTAAAAAATAAAAAAATAGATGATGTTGTTATGTCCACACTCCCCTGGGATGGATTTACACTGGATGAAGATAAATCGACGTGACATGTTTAATTAAAACATCCATCACAAGGCACCGCCGCAACATGGTATGAAACTGTGAAACTCACCACATAGTGTCGGATCAGTTTCACTTTCCCGACGAAACGTGATACAAACAAAGACCAAAATTAACCGTAATCGTTATGGGAAGTTGTACAGGGGTTTCGCATTGGGATTTTAGAAATGTAATTTCTACATGTTTATTCGGCAGCCATATTTATTTTTTTGATGACAACCGTCGCAGTCCCAAAATCTGGAACCAGCACGCACCCACTTTTGGGGCCACTGGTACCCCAGTTTCAGACTTGGCTCCGTCCATGGGTTCTAAAGCCAGGGTTATATCAAGTCACCTCGGAGTGCGAAACCCCCTAACTTGGTTTGTATGGCTCGCTGGGACCTTTTCTCACATGCATCAGTCAGGAGCCATATTTATTCCTTTGATTCATTTTATTTCTCACAAGTCATGTATTCCTTATTTTTGTGTTGAGATAGCTCGGTAAAACGCTTATTTCATAACTACAGGTTTGGTTAGGCAAGAAACATGCGTCATCATGTCAAGATGTAAAATTGGTACTTGACCAATAATGGGAGGGTATGCCTGACATATATGTCATACTTCATCTTACACCGAGGTTGGGTGAGCTCTCCCGGCATGTGCTAGAAACCCTTCAAGAAATCCGTTCTTTCGGCGGCGTGAGATAAATTTTTGGCGCTGAAATTTAATAACAGACGAATTCGTTCGCTTTTGTGTGACAGTGGGAAATCCCCTTCTGCCATTCTTCATGTGTAGATGTGTGTGCAGGAGCCCATTGTCATGATAATTGAACCTCTTACATTCCAAATTAATGCCATTCCAATCCATTGCTGTAAGAGAGCTTTAGTAACACGTCAAGATATGGACCTGTTTACATCAAGAAGTGAAATGAGCAGATTCTACCAAAGCAACCACCGTAAAATCTGTGACGTCATTGTTTGAAGTAGAATTTTTTGTGACGTCAAATAAGACGCGGCACAGAACAAACGCATTACTGTTCCTCATTTGAGATACTAAGACTTAGGGTTGTTACGGTTGGCACGACTGGTCAGTTTTACTCGTCGACTAGTCGTATACTGATAGTCGTTGACTAGTCGAAACTTCTGGAAGCTGTGAAAAGTTCACAAAACTTTGCATAATTCCAAAGTACTTATTTACAATAATGTAATGAATGCCTTTACTTCAACATAGTGTCAGTAACTTAAAACCTACTGTGATCCCTAATGGAATGTTTGATTTGATATGTGGTCAAAAATACATCATCAGCATCACTTAAGTATTGGATATTAGTTCAAATTAATTAGACACTAATAATCATGGCAGCCATCTTTAATTTTTTGCGACTAATTGACTTTCATTTTTCAAGCCGACAAGTCGCCACAAAACTCGACTCGTCGACTAGTCTCACTAGCCGTGCCATCCCTACTTTAAGCTGTTAACATGTATTGTAGCTGAGAGCAATAAAATAGTTCCAAGGTTCAGATTGATATAATGATGTAGAATCTGGTAACTTCCCCGTAGTAGTATAACGTAACGTAACATCGTGGCGTGTCACGTCACTATTGTCTCAAGAGAAGGTTTAAAACCCGTGCCGTAATGTTATACAACCTGATCCAGATTTATGAGATCGAACCTGTCAGACGGAACAATGAACCCGGAATCAACACAACTCCTTAAAAGGAAGAGAATTAATTATAAAGGAGACAGCAATCTGAGAGGGGAAATAATCAATTATATTACAAGATATGTAAGGAAGGCAAGTTGCCCTTTTGAAACTGGCCAATTTACCGAACAGTGAACCCCGAATCAGCACAACAATCCTTAAAGGGAAGAGAATTAATTACAAACAATACAGAGATCTGGGGGAGGGAAATGATCAATTACACAAGAAGATATGCAAGAATCAGTTAGCAAGCTGCTCTTTAGAGATTGGCCAATTTCTGAGCAATGAATCCAGAATCAGCACAACTCCTTAAAGGGAAGAGAATTAATTGTAAACCAGACAACAGTCTGGGAAGGGAAATACTCAATTACTTTATGCAAGCTGCTCTTTTGCCTTGTATCCTCTTAATATCTTGCTGTGTTGAGATGAAGGATAAAGCCTTCATTATAAGCCTCCTGTCCTCTTAACGAGACACGGCTACCACACTGTAAGATAATTCTCTGGGATGAGAAGTCCAGCAACACGTTTCGTCATGAGACAAAAAATACGTGAAAAAGGTGTAAAATTGGTACTTGGCAAGTAAAATAACATTGGTACAAAAGTTATGATATTCAAAACCAATTGTGAAAGGCACAATAGGCAGCATCGTGTTAACAAGATTGTAATTGATCATTTGTCTGTCAAACGTCATTACGTAGTAGTGTGACGTCATAAGTTATGACGTGACAATGTAATAATAAAAAAAGGAATTTTTCGCTTTGTCTCGTAGTTTGATTGTTACTGTCACTTTCCGGGTCGTCATGATTTCTGTTTTGATCAAGTTTAAATTTTGTTCAAAAGACAATTCCGGGCTTAATCAATGACTCGTCTTTTAGAAATTTCGACTCGAAATTGTCTCGGGCAACCCAGGATTTCGTCCAGATTCCCCTGCAGGCTAGTAACCAAAGTAACTAAAATACAGCTGGTATTACGGAATAAAAGTGCAAATAGGGACATTTGTTATAGGTTTGCAGGAGAGCACAAAAATCTACTCCAGTAATTGATTTGGCCAACCAAATCTGGTAGTTTGGTTACACTGCGAGAAACCTTGGCAATTTCAATTCGAACCCTGCAATGATGTGACGGTTATCCCACATGCTGTAGCATTGCAGTAAGAGGCAGGAGGTACTAAATAAGGATGAAGCAGCGGTCACGAGACGTGTAGCCGCTATTTGACCTGAATATCAACCTCATCTCCTGTAACAGCACTGATGGATGTGGAGCTGTGCCAGCTGGTTGTCAAGTGCCGAAGTTAATCTACGAAAAGCACAGGGCCTTTCGGGCCTGGTGGTCAAGGAAAGTGCTGCTCTACACGTGAACTTGGTTCGATCCCCAAACCTGTAGTGTTGTGGTTAGTGAGACTTGCTGCTACACAGGTGAGCTGGGTTCGATGCCAGCCTCAGGAAGTCTTATTATGACATGCCACACAATGGCGCACACATATGACCCTGTCCTGCCAGTTGAACATGGTTGTTCCGAGGATGGAATGAATACGGTCAAGTGCCATAAGTCATCTACAAAAAGCACAGGGCCGTTTGTGCCTGGTGGGTAAGGGAAAGTGCTGCTCTGCACATGAACTGGGTTTGATCCCCAACCCTGTAGTGTGTTGGTTGGTGAGAGTTGCTACTACACATACTAGCTGAGTTCAATCCCCAGGGCTGTAGTGTTGTGGTTATCGAGAAGTGCTGCTACACAGGTGAGCTGGGTTTGATCCCCAGACCTGTAGTGTGGTGGGTGGTTTGTGAGAAGTGCTACCACTAAGGTGAGGTAGGTTCGATCCTTTAACCTGCAGTGTGGTGGTTAGTGAGAGTTGCTGCTACACAGGTACACGGGTTCAATTCCCAGGCCTGAAGTGTGGTAGTTATAAGAAGTGCAACTGCCCCAGTGAGCTGGGTTCAATCCTCAGGCCTGAAGTGTGGTGGTTAGTGAAAAGTGCTGCTACACAGGTGAGCTGGGTTCGATCCCCAAACCTGTAGTGCAGTGGTAAGTGAGAAGTACTGCAACACAGGTGAGCTGGGTGTGATCCCCAGCCCTGTAGTGTGGTGGTTAATGAGAAGTGCTACTACCCAAGTGAGCTCGGCTTGATCCCAAAACCTGTACTGCGGTGTTTAATGAAAGTTGCTGCTACACAGGTGAGCTGGGTTCGATCCGCTGACCTGACCCTGTCCTGCCAGTTGAAAGTTCCGTTCTGACTACGGAATGAATACGGTACATGTATTTCATCCATTAATTGTATTTCAGCTGTTTATTGACGAAGGAGTGATGATGTGGATGCGATTAGTAGATTAATAGTGAGGTTGAGTTACACGTTTTAAGTTACCCCGTACGTGTAAGAAGAATTCTGAAATCACCAGATTCCATCTCAGTGTCGGACGTAACATCGCCCAATCTGACGATTTCTTGTGGTGCAACATTACAATTTAAATCGGCGCTTTGTTGATCATACAGTGAAACCTGTATTTTTTGAACATTGGGTTTTACGACCATCTGTAAGTTGTGACCAGATGTAACAGAACCGAAACTGTAATTTCTATTTAAATAAGCCTACATCGTAAGACCCTGTTGTTTCCGACCATGAAAATTAGTCCCAAAGGGTGGTCGTAAATGACAGGTTTCACTGTACACGCACAGGACGGAGAAAAATGTGTAACTTCGTTAACTTCGCTCCAACAATACGCACTCCAAAGATGGGCAGCTTGTTACATACAAGAGATGACCTTTGTGACTCTTATGTCTAAATTTAGTATGATCTGATGGAAGCATGTATAATTAATGATCATTAGTACAGGAACATGTGTAAGTAACATTCCGTGAGCGTACAGTGTATTTCCTGTGTAAAAGCTCCTTTTGAAGTCCAAAGAACTTTCTGTCACTGCGTCAGACATTGTTCAGAAAACTTTTATGATGATGTCATAAATTTTATAAAAAAAAAAAACAACTGTAGAGCCTGCTTTAACAAGCCGCTGCTTTGTGTAGCCACTTGGCATTTACGACCAATTGTGGTTCTACTGCAGCAAAGTCAATGTTTATTCTTGTTTTTTTTCGATCGCCGCTCCCAAAAATTCCTTCATTGAAACGTAATCGAACAAACAAAATGAAGCTGGGAAAAATGTGTAGAATCCCTACCCCAACCTGGATATTCTGAGCCATGCACAGTCTGAGGTTTAGAACCCGTGACAGGGCCGTGTGCTGATATTGAGACGGGTATTGACGGGAGATGTGATTGACATTCGATTCGTCTGTGTGTGTGCACTTTGAATGTTGAAATATCCAGCTGTAGGGAGGTCAAGCTGCACGATTCTTTTCAGTCTTAACACGAAAACGACGAAAATGGACAGCAGAGGTTACAGTAAGGTACATACATGTACATGTACTTTCTACATGTGAAATGTTTTGACAAGGTGACAATCTCCAGATTCTACGTCAGCATTGACATCACCTGATGACTTAGAATCTGGTGATTTCGTGTTATGTAAGTTCGTGTAGTTCACGTCATGTTTGAGACTTTGTCATTTCCCCTTATGATGTGTAATGTTTCAAACGTAAGACGTATGTTAAAAACGTAATGCACAACTTGACGTAGAATCTGGTGTATTAACGTTTTGATGTAACGTTTTAAACGTTAGACGTAACATCAAGTCTAGCAGCTTCACCTCTCTACAATACGCATACATCATGATGATTGAGTCCAGACTGAACAAACACAAACACTGAGGCGGCAAGAAGTCAGTAATATCCTACAGAACCTGGACCTGACGGTGTGATATCTGAGACGGACACATTGACGTTCTGTGTGCGGACAGGTCTGCGAGTAGCACCCCGCGGGTGCAGGGGCTGACCACAATAATTTTCCTGACAACTCCACCGTGAACCCATATTTTGTTTAAGCTCGATTGAGAAATCTGCATGGCTTCATTCCATGAACACATGTTGAGTACAGTACGTTATTAACAGCGTGTTTTCATAAACTTAACGCCCATCTGTTAATGCACAACAAGCGTTAAGATGAGTGTTATGTTGTTTATTGTGTAACGCCGGCTGGTAGCGTTACACAATAAACAACGTAACGCTACTCTTAACGCACCAATTTCTTGGAATTGGATCCGTTGAAGTTTGGCAGTGTTGTGTATTAAGTTTATGAAAACGCGCTGAATGTTGACGGCACTAAGTGACTTTGTTTACTGAGGTAGAATCTGGTGTTTTCATGGTATATTAATAGAATTGGTGGGACTTGACCGTTGCGATATTACCGGGTGGCTTCATACTGATCATCTCCTTGGTTTACATGCAGTTAGTTGAATAATTCCCATGTGTCCTGTGGGTCTGAGCTTCTCTCCTGCATAAAGAGAATCTCCGTAGGTCCGACAGATCCATGTTACCGTCTGTATTAGATACATGAGGGATGTGAGTGGGTTCATTGCGTAGATAAAGAAACTGTTGTGCCTAATGAGAGATATCCAGATGATTTAGCGTGGTCCAGAGACTTACTGGATCGTTACACATGTTCCTGATGTAAAGGCACAACGCAACCATCATTAAAGTTCTTGATTTCGAAGTTGCTAAGTGGGTTGTACATAATTTCATCCTTCTATGCCCCAACGAACAGCGCTGGATAGTGTGCATTCCCTTCATGTTATAACCATGGTTTTATTGTGTGCTTACATACATACGTGTTATAACCATGGTTTTATTGTGTACTTACAGATATACGTGCACCTGAGGTACTACTCGTGCCCTAACGAGCAGCGCTGGATCGTGCGCATCCTCTTCATCGTGCCGATCTACTCGTTCGACTCGTGGCTCAGCTTGTTGTTCTTCAACCACGACGACTACTACGTCTACTTCAACACGGTTCGTGACTGCTACGAAGGTCAGTATCTGTTGTTTCTTTGTTTTGTGGGGGTTTTTTTTGCTTTTGTTTGTTTTATTTGTACCCCATTTTGCGGGGGGCGGGGTAGAGGCCACTTGTAGCCTTTGTGGTTTTTAAGGATCTAAGTCTAACTCACTTGCATGCTATGCTCCCATTTTCCCGTTTTCACCCAATATGTGTGTACACTTTATGTACACCACTGCTACAGAGGTGAGATACTTACAAGTGCACCTAATAATACACCTGCCCAATCCAACTCAAAAAAGCGAAAAAAAACACCAATGATAATTGAACCTACCACCCCATTCCCACAAATCGCTGTCCAATATTTAAGACTGCTACCTTACTACGGTGAGGAGTGCAACTAACCAAATTTATGAAACACTAATAAAACTTCAATGAAGCGCAACCAGCCAAATTGTTCGCAGCGCACCACATTCTTTTTCCCTACAAAGCATGTATTTTAGCATATTAAACTGTGCTATACCCCCCTTTCCCCAGCCCCCGAACAAAAAGAAGTGTCTTTCAACGCATTTTGAAAATACAGTAGAACCTGCTTTGACAGGCCACCCATAGTTACAACGTAAATTGGCCGTAAATGACAGGTGACCTCACAAAGCAGTGGTGATTTTAATGATTTATCAATGAGCAAAAACAAGAAACAAATCCACAAATTGACCGTAAATTCCAATGTGACCGCTCAAAGCAGTGGCTTGTTAAAGCAGGTTCTACTGTAGTTGGCTTGCCTTTCATGTAGATAAGACAAGGACCGAAATCAAATAAGCTAGCAGTTGTAATGATGCTGTGCCCACCACAAAGTGACCTCATAATAAGTGGAGTAAGTGGGCACTTGTCGACACATGTGCACAAAGTGCTGATGTTTTGTAGTTACGACGAATTTCCATAACAATCCCAACAGTCCCATGATGCAGAGGTGCAATCAGTAACCGATTAATGCCTAATACAGAAACCGAAAGCAGTCTTTTGGTGGCCACAATTGCAGTGCCTTCCCGAGGTCCAATGCGCAACCATGAGCCACTTGCACCCCGGTTTCGGACATGATGCTATTGTAGTGCACTCTTTACGTCAACAAAGGCATTTTTAAAGCAGTGAGCGGGAAAATTTTCTTAATTTTTGTCAGTGACTGTAAATGTACTCCCAATTAATTAAAAATAGGTTTGGTCCAACCCATAATTCAAATCTTGCGGAAGAATTGACTAGTCCATAGCCAAAATTAAGCTGTCGCTACTGCATTTGGAAATCCCCGAAAAAAATTGTCTCCAAGCTCTACTACAGAGAGAACTGGTAGAGAGAACTAGTGGGAGGCATACTGATTAATGATGTTCTATAATTGTATCTGACTGTCGGAGAATCTCTGAGTGAAAACATCAAACAAGAGACAAAACAACACCTGTGGCCCTTCCCACTACTTGAGATGGAGAAATGCTCCAGGTTAACCCAAGTTCTGGGTTTCATTTGGTGGAAATTTAGTTGACGTTTTATTCACATGGAAGTATTTTACATTATATTTCATTTGTAAATTTATTATTTTTTCATGTAATGAAATTTCTTCCCCCCAAACTTCCATTATAATTTTGACAAGCTTGTCACATGAATTTTCTACATTTCAGAGATGCCAACCCATGAGAGTTAAAATGCGTGAGTTCTCACGCATTTGGGTTGCACAAATGTGTGAGACATACTGCTTTAGTTAATTACAGTACTTCAGACAAAAAAATAATTGATTTGTGATTCATGTTTTTAGACAAGAATGAAACAGTTCAATCGAAGGTTAATGTTTTCATGATGAATAAAATGGCAAATTATTTTTTCTGTTCTTTCCGTGCCAGAGTCTTAACGTGCGTGCGTGAGCCTCACGCTGAATGCGTGAGAGTGGGCATCTCTGACATTTGTACATTTCACATTCCCTCTAGACCCTTTCCCAGCCCCACCCCTATGAGGATTGGGTATGCCACTGTTATCTTTGTGAAATCAACTAATTTCATTTTATGTTGTATCTTTTCAGCATTTGTGATCTACAGTTTCCTAAGTCTGTGCTATGAGTATCTGGGAGGAGAAAGTGCCATCATGTCGGAAATCAGGGGTAAACCCATACAGTAAGTTTACTGGTTCGTTCTTGTAACCTAACCATGTATTGTGTCTGTATGCGCATGCAAACTTAAACCATTTACAATACTAATTTCGCAACAATATTTAAAATATTACTTACACTTTAAATTGCTTATAAATTAATGAATAATAGTGCCCATCAACAGACAATGGAAAACTGTGATATCACTTGCATCCACAGCATGATGGCTGTTGTGTCAGTATAAGATATAACCATGGTTTTATTGTTGCAGGTCAAGCTGGTTTTACTGCACGTGTTGTTTAGGAGGTAAACAGTATACAATCGGATTTCTCAGGTTTTGTAAACAGGTAAGTGTTCTACACATTATATTTGAAACAGCATTCATGATTTCCGAGTAAGTTAGCTTAAAATTGGTAGCATCTACTGTGTGTTTATTGCATCTGATTGCAATGTACATTTGCCTGTTGTGTAAACATCAGACTAGTAATTATGGAAGCAATCAGTGCATGGGTACTCAGCGCCCACAGTGCTACACTGTTTGCGGTATGTTATTACTTGAAGAACCGTAGTGTTTGCACAACATTATTACATAGCGAGTAGATCAAAGAGAAACGTCTACCTGTGTTCAAATAATCTCTCATGCTCTATTAGGCTTATTTTTTTTAATCATTTGGATTACATTGCACTACCAGGATTTTCAAAGTGCGGCGATCGGAAAAAAAA
>JBCAUI010542749.1:0-10742 GCA_038406195.1 Haplosyllis anthogorgicola
TTAAAATAGTAACATCTGGTCTAAATATAGAAACATACTTATCTACAACCAATCACAATTATCAGACATTATGTAATGTTATGTCTAATAGTAACACATCACCGTCATCCCATGGTGTTGTGCAATAGGAAGTGGGATACTTCCTGAATGATGCAACGCACCATGGCATTGTGTAATCAGAAGTAGAGACTTCTTGTATTACACAACGTAAACCTGAATTATACAACAACACAATCAGCTTTTGTGGAAAGAGCAACAGTTAATTGCAATATGTTAATCAATGTCAAGCCCAACATGAACATCAGCAACTAAACAAACCACTTGTGAACCAAAAGTGAATTAAAAGCCAATCCAAAGATGGCTGCATGATCTAGGGGCCTTCAGATTTGATTAAATTGTTGTTCGCATATGGAGACTGAACTGCCAAAGGGAAGTCGTTTTCCGGACATCTTCAAAATCGTATTGTCCACAAAAGGATGAATTTGCTATCACATTAGGAACAACAGAATTTCACGTTTTGATTTTATGCATATCAATAACACAGCGTAGAATTTATTTGTTTAAATTAAAAGAAAATTGAGTAGATGCACTTGAAGGGTCGACATCTTTGATCATTATGTTAAATCCAGATTGTAAAATCACTATCAAAAGTTAACGCCCCGCAACAATTGAATTGAATGAAATTCAATTGTTGTTTCATTCAATTCAATTATTGCGGGGTGCTAAACTTTTGATAAAAAGTTCAACTTTTGTTATATACGAATATATGACAAACTTTTGATAAAAGTTAAACTTTTGAAGTAAATATTGCAATGAAACTAATCATTTACTTGCAATTAATGCGGCTTTGCAGGAAACTCTTTATTACTCATCACTTGTCAGCATGAAATTTCCTGTTCTATCATTGAAAATTTTTCCAAATTAACTAATTCACCTAATCGCCTAATTAACCTAATGGATCAAATTCCTGGGACAGATTAATTGATGTAAAACATGTCTGTCCGTTGTTCTATGAACCATTTGGATACAGACGGAAAATGGTAAACTGCCCTTACACCAGTAAGTGCACTGATTTTGGTTAAATATACTGATATCAACATCATGCCTTAAATGGTAAGTATGCCAAAAAATGGTATTGCTATAGTTCCTACCTAATTAGGGGAATTAGGTAAATTAGGTGGACATCGAATTAGGAAAAACCTCCATTGACTTATGTAGTCCATTTAAACACGATCCTCCTGTTTCAGCTGCGGTTACCCCAGACGGTGGGACTCTGAGGATTGATTGTGATCCAACCTTAGCTGAAAAACAGGTGCAAATAGCATTTAAAAGCGCGAATTTTCCGACATTTAATTGAGAAATGTTAAAATGCAAGTTTCGTATTTGGGATGTTTGGAAGTTTCGAAAGATCATCTGAATTGTTTTATTTTCAATCAGTGGGGTACAAAGCGTGACTTACAAAGCACGATTTTATACCTAAAATTATGTGACGGTGTGCTGAACTGCAATAGTAAAGCATATGAGTTTTCTGCCGCCCACATTTGTGGCAGCACCTGACGGGCAATAAGTACAAAGTTCACTTCGTTCCCTACTACAGTCATACTATCTATTGACATTTGGCTGGAGACCTGCCTGGACATTCATTCCATTACTGATTACCAAATAATCTGTAGTGAAGAGTAACGTAACGAAAGTCTAGGCAGGTATCCGGCCAATATTGACATGAGCACAAAGCCAGTCTTAACGCCGGTCGCATGTAGAGCTTTGCATTTGTTCACGTAACTCGATCTAGATTTTCTGCGAATCTTTTGTTATGACAAAAATAAGACAAGTTTACATGTAAATAGATTGAGTAAATTTCAAGAAATGAAAAAAACTTAAGGTTGAAACTTTGAGCTAAACGAATGGTACAATTTATTGCACTTCAAGGTCTTAATCGTCCAGAGGTTGGTTGTGGGTTTCTTAACGTTATGTGAAGTTGCTGCTTACGCGGAGATGTCGGGCGCAATTAAACCCGGTAAGATAACCTTTTGGGTGGGAACTCAGTGTTGTACTATTCTTTAATGTCAAGTAAAGATTTTCTTTGTGTATCTCACTGATGCATGCTGTCTCTGAAGGTCTGATTATTGAAATTATTTTAAAGATTTATTTCTTAAATGGGTACTACTTCTGTCACAACCTTGTTTTAAACAGAAATTCTCATTTTACATACGGACATAGGACTTATTACAGACAAGGGCCACTCATAAACATTAAAATAGTTAAGTCAAGTAGTCTGACTTAACCGGGGTTAATTTGGTAAAACAAGGAAGGAATCAATTATGATTTCATAGTCAGATTTAACACACAGCACAACAATGCAATAACTGTATCCTGGTCACGAACAGGGGATCCACCGTCTAGCGAACTGCATATTTGATTACATGCATTTATCACTCTTTGGGTATTTCGCCCTAGAAGACACCGCCATCTCATCAATGGCAATTCTTGACATTGCGATAACATTCGGACCGCCCTTCTTCAAAAACAAATACATTGTATGTTCTCTATTGACTAAAATTAGCTCCACCAATAGTAATTTATTGCCTCTGGACTCTAACAATAATTGCAAATTTGTATGCGTTTATTCTTAGCGATAAGCATTCCTGGTTCACTGAGTCTGGCTGTGTATTATTGAGGTGTTTTGTATTCAACTGATCACCATTTTTCTTCTGTTTACAGTTGGTCCCGTTGTAGTTGGTACTGAAAGATGTATAGCAGACACGATACATAAAGCCTCAACCCTCACCATGGCGGAATGTGTAGGTGTAAGTATTGTCGAACCATTTTTGTGACATTTCAGGAATGAATTTAATTAAAAGAGGCCTTATGTTACGCATGCAGTCGGAAACGAATGTAAGTCAGTAAACGAGATCGTTATTGCTTAATTCTGTTATGAAATGCAAAAAGGATAGGGTCCATTACAGATTCAAACGTGGTATTTTCCCATGTTAATTCTTTGAACTCCCATTTCTTCGTTATTTCAGGTTAATAATACAAAAAAAATCAAAATCATGGAATTGAATTGAACTATGTTTTGTTTATGTCAAATATGGCAGAGCTTAATTTATGTGATCAAAAAACTGACTTCGAACATTTCTTTACTCGGAATAAACCTTAAGTGTTCGAAGTACATGACATTTTGCATGTCTGTGTATTTTTTTTCTTAGTTTTGCGAAGAGAATCGTAATTGTGACCACGTCACAGCGACCTGGCAATCGGACCTAGAGGATCAGTACTTCCTGTGTGAGCTCAAGAAAACCTGCGGGACTTACGCGTCGCACCAAACTCCTCTGGCGGATTCTCATACGTTCTACTTGCGACGTAAGTGTAATGACAGTACGGCAATCCAACTAGCAATGCATTCCCACGCACGTGCGCCACAATGAGCTGCACATTGAGCAGAGTTTTGGTAAATCACAGTCTCACCCGTCTAAAGTGTAAAATTGAAACCAGCTCTATAACGGAGGACAGGATAGAGCATAACCTTGCGGAAAATTTAGCTGCAATCTGAATAAATTAACTAATATTATGTTCAACTGTTCTTGTAGGTGACCTCACGAGATATGGAAACTACACCCAGTACGCTTGTGTAAAAACTGACTCGGGTCCAATATTTGAAGGTATACCTAGTCTATTATTTTTACAATGATCTATTCATGTAAATAGCCTTGTCGTGCAGAAGAAATAATGTAATAATTACAGAGTTTTATAATATTTTTGTCAGGTGAAACCATTCACACATTCTACACAAACTATGTTGACAAATGTGCCAAAACGTGTTTGGAGGAAGGTCATCATTTTATTTCTACTGAGGTATGAAACAGTAACATGATTGAGATACAGCTGGAAACGAAGTGATGGTATGCAGAATTGCACTACAAAAGTGTAGGACTTTTCCTTCGTCACATAGTCCTGACAAGACCTGAAAGGGTGTCATATTCCTTCTTTGTTGTAAAAAAATCTCCAGTTATTGACCTACAGTCCTTTAATAGTTCAAGAAATCTCATTAATTTCAGTGACACAGTGCATGAAAATTCCAGTAAAATTTTAAGACGTAGTGCGAGTACAAAACCTTCTGTCTGGTCAACACTGGATCATGTGACTGTGGATTTAACATGAATTTCTTGCTATGACAAGAACGACGTCAGTTTATCGTATTCTAATTTCCTGTACTTTTAGGGAAGACAGAGAACTTGCTTTTATGCTCATTATGCTATCGAAAAAATTTCACAGCATGGAACTCTATTGGTCCAAAATTAATAGGTGTACTTCTGCTCATATTTTCATAAAAGTTCTGACAAATTTAACCCAAATATTTCTTTGTGTGTATGTAATTTCATAACTTCACTACAAACAGGAAAGAACTTGTCGCTGTGGAGATGCTGTGATTGGTAAAATTGTGCCCCATGACGAGTGCGACAAATTGTAAGTTATTCCGTTTTACTTAATTATTGCTATGTGCACTGACAGTTAACCGATAGCCTAATATTATCTCGTCTATTTGAGAGCCACAAATAGTAACATTAAAAATATTTATCGAGTATTTTCTTCTATTATTCTTGTAATGATAAAGCTGTTTAGCCCATTTGGTAATGAGCCTGTGATTGAGCCCAAGCTACTTGAAGAAACGTGGTTAAGCTGCATGTGACTAAGTGTAGATTGATAGATGTCCTTGTAGTCAACATACACTTTAATTTATGATGGGAATTTCCAGTCTTGATGTTTTAATCTTTTTATGTATTTACAGATGTTTTGCCAATCCAGCTCAGAAATGCGGAGGCATTAATACAGCTTCAGTTTACATCGTAGATCCTGGTAATTAAATTATTGCTCAAATAGTTCAAATTAGTACATCAATTAAGAAGATCTGCGATGGGGGCAGAACTAGTGTCTTCGTTAGACTTCGCAAGTCTCACACTCCCCATTGCAATACAAGCAACATGTCTTTAATGTTCCGGGGTGTTTTGTTTTTCGTTTCTTCATGTTAATAATGCAAATGATGCAGTCAACTCATTCTGTCTATGTTTAACGAATAGACCCAGTTTGGTCTTTGCTGCTTCGGTCCTTCAAAATTAAACGTGAACAAAAATGTTGATATAATCCTTTATTAGATGTTTTTTTAACTATTAGTCTGTCTCGCTATGCGAGATAGACCACTGTGATGAGCAAGGTGAAACGTCTTGATGCTCAAACATTGGGACGCAGGTTGGCTGGCAGGTGACCTTTGCTGGCATGGCTGATCAACAAAGAGTGATAGACTACATTACCTTGCAGGGAAAAAATTCTTTTGTTTCTGTTTTAGATGCGGTTGATACAAGTTGTGTCGTCAGCTACAGACGAGACAACACGCAGATTCACGCCCGAGAAGATTTTAACGCAAAACACAAGTTCGTTTGTAAAAGAGATTACAGTGAGTGTTAAGTTAAAAGCAATGATGTGGTCAAACATAAAAGATGATTTTTGCGACACGAGTTCGATCTATTAATTAACAGTTCAGTGAAGTATTTTATTCAGTACGGGAAATCCTTGCTACATGCTACAAGTTTAGAAGAGTACAATGTCACTAAAACACTAGCAGAGCTTAACGGTTCTAACAGCAACTTAGGCTAGATTTAATACGAATTTGTTGCTATGACAACAACAATTTGAATTGCTCTTGCGCTAATTTTTGGTAATGTCAACCTTTTATCTCGCTTGCAGTTGGTGATACATATGCCGATGTGGAATACCAAAATTACTTGGTTTCATGTTGTACTCTTGATTTGTTAAGCCTAACGACATGTTGACGCAGTGGGAGATTCTGTATCTCTCACTGAATTTCTTGTTCTCTGCTGTTCTAGATCCATGCAGCAGTATCCCATGTCAGCATGATGGAACTTGCGTTCCAAATGGTGAAGACATGACTTGTGTTTGTGTTGAAGGATTCACAGGTCCATTTTGTCAAACAAGTATGTGTTACTCTTCACCCACCATCATTTCAAAATTTAGTCTACCAAGAAAATAGGTTTGAGGCTCATATTTAACTTTTGTCTCACGGAAGAATTAAAGTTGAACTTGTCGATTACAAAGTACTTTTGTATCCAAAATGATGCCTGCAGGACTATGGAAGGACGTCTTTAATTGTGAGATGTCAGCAGTACACAAAAAACTTGCAAAAGAAGATGTTGCCTTAATAATGATATGGATCGTCTCCCTTGTGTGCTGGAGCAAAAAGCCTAAAAAATCATCTTTAAAATACTTCTGTCTCTTGTAGATATAGACGACTGTTCGCCGTTTCCTTGTGATCATGCACTGGTTTGTAACGACTTGGTTAACGGATTTGAATGCGAATGTTCTCCTGGATACGAGGAACTTACTTGTGCCGATGGTAATCGTAAAATACAATAGGTTTACGTGTTCTCACTATCGATAATGCTATTCCGTAATAATCAAATTCGTGCAGAAATGTTGGACTGAAAGCAGAGTTTGGAACAATAGAATTTCAAACCAGTATGGCAACAGCATGAAATTCCTTTGTTCCAAACGATGTTTTCAGGAGCTTCCACTGTGTAAAATTAACGAATTGAAATACTGATCCAAATCTACGGTTTTACAATTATTGTTTTATCTATTTAACATTCAATATAGAAATTGATGAATGTGCCAGTAATCCCTGTCAACATGGCGGAAGTTGTGAAGACTTCCTTAACGACTACATCTGTACATGTCAGACTGGATTTCTGGGACTTGAATGCGAAACAGGTAACTAATCTTGTACACAAAATAATTTGCATGACTACATTTCGGAATGCATTTCCTGTCTTTTCCGTGCAAGAGAGTGTAGGACACATCAAACCTTTAAAAAATGGTAACTTAAAAGCAAACACGCGTCGATGCCGACTTGGAATGCACGGTAAAAATTTCACAAAACGTTCATAAAGGACAGTTCCTCTCATTTTCACCCGGCTTTGCAAATTTTTTTGGAAATAGAATTTTACCTGAGCGTTGACGCCAATGTAATGCAATTTATATTAAAGAAAACTGTTTACACGAACTGACAGGAGTCATTTTGCATTACAGATGTAGATGAATGCTCTTCGTCACCATGTTTTAATCACGGGGAATGCACAGATTTACCAGCATCCTACCATTGTGACTGTCTTGGTGGATTCCGTGGCCCACGCTGTCAAACTGGTAAGTCTACACTGGCAATTATTATTATTATTATTATTATTATTATTATTATAATTATAATTATTATTAATATTATTATTATTATTATTATTATTATTATTATTATTATTATGTCATAAATTAGTTGAGAAAATCAACGCTGCAATAACACGAGTATAATATTAATCAGCAGCCCACTGTTAGTGAGACCATTAAAATGACTTGGTTTGTGTGTATTTATGCTACTGTTTCCAACTGATGTAACATAACTACTGAAGAGCCATGTTAAGTTTAATAATTTTGGTTTATATTATTTGCAGTATCAACTTGAAAAGGTGAAAATATTTTGCCTTTAAAATTGTCAAGATATCTCATTGTTTGTATTGTGAAGTAAATGGAATGAATTAATTTCCGTCTTAGGATTCGACCCATGATAACTTTCCATGATTGTTGTTTTGCAGAAATCGACGAGTGTGCGAGTAACCCGTGTGTAAATGGCGGAACTTGTGTTGACAGAGTAAACGATTATAGATGTGAGTGCATCCGTGGCTTCGATGGACAGGACTGTGAAATAGGTAAAGACATCTTGTGAAAACTAAATCAATTCAAAAACGTTTGCAAACAAAATAATTTTATGCTGTATTTATTATTCGCATGAAATTCCACTGTTTCAAAACTAACAGCGATACAAATAAAATGAGGATATCCATATTAAGTTTAATAGGTCAAAAATGCATTAAATCAGGAAACCGATCAAAAAAATATATTACAGGATTGTGAAAGCTTCCCATTTACACACAAGTTTCCACAGTATCGTCCATTTTCTTTTCCATCCTTTTTCCCAATCAGAACTTCGTGAATGCGCGAGTTACCCTTGTCAGAACAGTGCGACATGTGTTGATGAGGCCGACAGATACAGGTGTGCTTGTGCTCCTGGTTTCGATGGAGTCAACTGCCATTTAGGTAAGAATCTTCTGGAGATTGTTTGTAACTTAAACGTTTGTATTAACAATTACGACAAACTCGTACATCTACCTTTGTAACCTGCTAGAGATTTCTGGATCACATGAATTGTCCTGCAAACAGTAGGCAATGCTCACACGATTTGTTTTAAGCGAATCACAGCGTGGAATTCTATTGGTTTCACATGTTCCAAAGTTTTCAATTTTCGAGAACTGAAATAGTTTCCAATTTCTGACTTTGATTACGTTACGAAAATCTTCGTACTTTTGTATTTTTCTTGCAGAAATCAATGAGTGTGCGAGTGGTCCGTGTCAAAATGAAGGATCGTGCGTCGACCTGGTCAACGCGTTCAGATGTGACTGTCTTCCAACATTCGGTGGTCATAACTGTTTACTATGTAAGTCCTTACATGTCATAGTCCAAAGAGGAGACAAGTAGTTTTATTCTGCTTTTCCAGACTATCTAAAAAACACAAGCTCTAAAATGGTATCAACTTAAAAGAAAATGGGTTTACCAAGAATAACCAGTTCCTGTTTAAAATTTATTCCGTAAACATAGTAATACAAAACAGACGTTCCTGACAAAAATTGGCTGTTGGCTGTTTGACATGCCAGGTGTACGAACCATGTGGCGAACGTCGGCAAAAACTGAAGTACAATGGCTGTATATTGTAGTTCAACAATCGCACAAGAACTTTGTGATAATGTATGTTTACACTTTATTAAATTTTACATTCAACTGAACTTTTGTTAGATGTTGGTAACCCTGGTAACTGGACAGAATGGTCTGATTGGTCGGCGTGCTCAGTCACATGTGGTGATGGGTGGCGACAAAGGACACGACGATGTGATCCACTGTTTCCCGAGGTGGGAGAAGGCGACTGTTCCCATCACAGCGCTGGTTCCTCTTCTGTGCATCATGACAACTGCCCTGAAAATCCTGATTGCCCTCCCAGTAGGTTACATTCAGCATTTGATTTTTGGTGGAAAGAATCTAAACGTTTCTCTTATTTGTTTGGTCTGCCTAACTAGGCAAATTCGCCTACATGGAAAGTTAAAAAAATCAGCCAATAAAAAAAGATAATGAAATAGAAAGTAAAAACAAAAACTAAAATTCTATGAAAGCAATAACACGGTAATTTATAGGGGCTCCCTTATTTATGCAATTGTAATGATCAAAACACCAATCGTTAAATCACATGTTGCCAAAGTTTCCAAATTGCAATTTACCTTTGAACGAGAAAGGTAACCTGACGGATCGCTGACCCTAATGGGTGCATGGGGTCGTGGTCAACTTTTTCACAGAATTGTCTGAAATGCCCAGAAATGCATTTCCCTAGTCCGGATAGGGGGGGTCGGGGGGGTTTGGGTCCTGGTCAACTTTTCTGCGATGGCGGCCCAGAACACAAACCTAGTTTTCCTCCAATACATAGACCCTCATTGCCTTTAGGCATGAGGGTCAATCAAGTCATTGTTGATAAAGACGTACGTGCGTTTAAACAAACATTTATAGTTGATGGAGGTTGGACAGTGTGGAGTCCTATGTCTGGACCAGAAGGAGAATGTCCACCGGGTTGTAGAGTGAGAACCAGACGGATGGTGAGATATTGTACGAATCCCAGACCTCACAACGGTGGTAATAACTGTACAGGACCTGAGAACTCTACTCAAACGTGTCTCAGTGAATTATGTCAATGTAAGTATTAGACCGTTTGGAATAAATTCTTAAAGGTTTATTAGAAGTCGTATTAGAATGCTGATCGATTGTGACAGACTGTATTGGGCACAATAATCAACCTTGTGAAAATGTTGTAAAATATTGTGTGATCATAGCATCTGCTAGTTCCAGAAATATATTCATGTGTATGTAGTTTTATAACATGATGAGAAACTAAATACAACAAACACCGAACTTCAAATCAGAGAATGTTATTTATTTTTGTAACAATGGCAATTCTCGCTGGTGCTGTTGTTTGTGACATTAGAACATTATGAATTCTATTGTTCTAAAATTAAATTACATTTCCTATATATTTCTTCTTATTAGTTTTTCTTCTTCAAAGTTCCAAGATTCTGCAGTGAATGGTCGGACCCAAGTGAGTGCATTAGTGATCAGGATTGTGGTCAGGGAGAGGAACTGAGCGTGAGAAAATGTTGGTATTTGGAGAAGAATGTTGATCCTTCATACAAACCAACTTGGGAGGTTATGATCTTCGTTTGCTGGAGTTTTGTATTTTGATGTTTTTTTTCTTTTTTGTTTCTTTGTTGTGCTTTTTTCTTTTTGTTTTTTTTTGTTGTTTTTTTTTTGATCCAATCAAGAGATTTCAGTGATGCGTAAAATAATTATCTGCCAAGCGGATGGCGGATTCTCTTCAATAATTAACCTTGTTTAATCAATGCAGGAATATCAAAGTCACACAAGTAACAAAACGGATGAGAATGGGAAAACAACAGAAGCAAATGAAAACACAAACGGAACTGAAACAACGGAAGATCCTAATGTTACGACACAAGAAACTCAACAAGGTACTATTATGCATGCATAGAAATGGGAAAGAATATCCACTTTCAGTGGCGGATTTCTCG
>JBCAUI010542760.1:0-10742 GCA_038406195.1 Haplosyllis anthogorgicola
ATCTAGGTCATAAATTCAAACACCCAGTGATACAGTGTGCAGGCAAATTTTCATTGTGTGTGTGTGTGTGTGTGTGTCTGTGTGTGTGTGTGTGCGTGCGTGCGTGCATGCGTGCGTGTTATTTAGTAATGCGTGCGTGCGTGCATGCATGTTCTTTAAATCAGCACAGGTCCCACGGACCTATCTTTCTAAACTAGGATGCAGGGTTGGTGCAGCTGTGTAGTACAGAGAGACTGAAACCTTACATTCAGAGCGAACCGGTACCAGTTAGGAATGAGCACAGCACAGATATTCTTGCACCGAACCTGGTATGTTTTCTTTGAATCTCCCAACTATGCTTTATGCCCTTTATTTATACACTGCAATATATTTAATGTTGCCAGGTCTGGGAAGGTTCTTTCGGAATTTTAAGGATAAGAAGTTAAATTCTGTAAGTTGACTGTTACCACGCTGTGGATGTAATTGTGCATTATTGTTCTAACAGTTTGGTGTGGAGCAGAGAAGTGTCCCAGGAACAGCTGCAGATAAACCTGTAATCAGATCCAGATGGGACAATGTAAGCAATGCTACTTGTTTGCAAATCAAATCAATTTATAGATGATTGACTACCAAAGGACGGATCATTCATGTAATTTATGTACATGTACATTTGTTTGTGTTGTAGGAAACAAGAAAAAATGAAATCTTTGTTGATGTCATCGAAAGAATAACGGCTGTTGTTGCTCCAAATGTAAGTACAGTAGATATAGTCAACGTATTGATACGCAAGATTAAAGACGTGGTGGAAATAGATGAGTGACACTGATTGCTCCCCAGTAGTTAGTAACGGAAAGAATAGGCAGAGCAAACGAAATAGTTTAAGTTATTTCAACGTACGCTTTACAGGGGAGTGTGGTGCGGTGTGAGGCAGCGGGCCAAGTGAATATGAAGAGTTTCTTAATGGGCAGTCCTGACATAAAAATAGGGTTAAATGAAGATCTGACCATAGGAAAGGAGGAGAAAAGAAGAGGTACAAAAAATTTTCTGGTGCATAGATTTGTGTAGAGTTTGCTATGTTTCTGTCTAGAGTCTAGTTGTAGAAGATCCCTCAATTGTTACAATTTAATTTTTTGTAGGATATGGTGGCATGGTTCACCTGGATGACTGCAGTTTCCACGATTGTATTAAACTGGATGAGTTCAGTGATGCTAAAATTCTTACTGTTAGACCCCCAGAAGGCGAGGTACTTTTTTATGCCGATACCTACTCTGTGCTTGAAAATATGCATACATGTAGTCTGTAAATTTTTCTTATTTGTACCTTGAGTGTAAAAGACTGCAGGAAACTATTCACCTTTGTCTTATTTTACATCTACACAGTTTACACTGATGAGTTATCATCTTCATGGCGATTTACCACATGGCCTGCCGTTTAGGCTCCAAACTTACACCTCGGATAATCATGATGCCAGGTAACATTATGGACCTTCAGTGTAGGCCTAAAACATTAAACTAACTTGCCCGTCTGGAAAAGCGTTTCAACTTGCCCGACCTGCATTTTCTTGAAATGTGTGCTGGTTACCCTTTATGCAGTGCCCTTTCAATCCGGGCATTTATTACATTTTTAGCATTTATCAAACACATACGTGACCTTAAATTACAAGCAAGACAGTTACAATAAGGAACAAATTGAATCACAGAAATAAATATGAATTCGATTTACGTAACCTATTCAGGATTACGTTCGAATACAACTTCATCAATTCTTTTGCAGAGATGTAGAAATGAATTTGTCATTACGCTGTGATATATCTTCAAGTTGCCACGCTGTGAATGTATCTATCAGTCTTCCCTTGCCAAAGTCAACGACTGGGTAAGAGTGGACTCATCATTCATACAAATCACACTCGTTCTGCATACATGTATCCAGTTTTTAATGTGTTTGGTATAGCTCGTATTCTCAGAAATCTGTGCAAAGTATCATGAAGATTGGGAATTGAAGAAACTAATGAAAATCGTTTTTGCAGAATAAGTCAGAGATTGAGTGGCCCAGGACAAGCGGCAGAGTTCATTGCACAAGAGAAGCGGCTTCTGTGGAAGATTAAGAAGATTTATGGCAAATCTGAGGTGTCTGGAAATTTTAAGGTAAGTCTTAAGTGTGTACTTACAATAGAACCTACTTGGAGTGGCACATGTTTTGTGCAAAACCCAGGCTTTTAGATCAGACTGTTGTTGGATTTGTGTAAAATATTACAATTTTTTTGACCGAGATCCATTATACGGCCACTGTTTTGAATGGGTTACAAAGCCAGGTCGGCTCGGTTGCCTGCGTGCTTACTCTAACAGTTGCTTTAATTTCTTCCAGTTGTTTCAACCAGCACCGAACACAACTCGGATTCAAGAAATTGGACCTGCCGTTCTGGATTTTGAAATCTCCGGAATAACACCATCTAATCTACAGATCCGCTTCCTGAGAGTCTTCGATAGAGAACATTCGTACGTGCCAATGAGATGGCTGCGTTACGTCACCACTACTGATTCATATGTGTTTAGGCTTTAAAATAATCAACCTTAATCAAGTTGTACGAGTGTTAAAACCCGTGGAACAGACGAACTAATTAATTTTGTGAATTACTCAGGTGGGCAGAGTATACGACATACAGAAAACTTATAAGGAATAACAAGGGGTTTTCTCCAACGAATGGAAAGTAATATTTCATTTGTAAACTTGTCAGCACAGGACTAAATCAATATAAAGTGTCCGTAACTTTCCCGTGAAATATGGATTGTTGAATATAACTATCAGTTGTGGTGACTTCGTAATTGTTTTGCTGGTGCCATGGAAATATTTTGTTAACCAATGCAACAAGTAAACCAATATAAAGGTGTCAATTTAAGCCTCCTTTTGTTTATGGATTTTAGGGGGTAATCGAGAGGACCCTTCATAAAACCATCTAAAGATTTATATTGTTGAAAAATGTTTTTATTTCAAAGCGTCTGCTTTCAAGATTAATAGCACGATATGTAGTGCATGAAACTGACAGTTCTCTCTGCCGTTAAAATTGTACCAGATCCCTGTTTTCACGGCATCACTCCTCGCCGGCAGCGGCTTCTTCGGCATCGTCCTCTTGTATCGCTTTAGCCTTTAACTGTTCTATCTTTAGCTGTGCCTTTTTCCACGTGTTAACCTTTATTTTTTCCTGCCTGTGCCTGCTGTCTCCGTGTTGCAATTCCCTGGAATATAAATACCGTAAAACCTGTCATCAACGACCCTAGAATTCTGCGACCACCTTGTAAAAAGGCTAGAACGATAGTCTTTAGACTTCGTATGTAACCAAATTACATGTAGTCTCATCAAAGGTGCAAGTTGAACTGAATAATTAAAGATGGCTACTAATGATGCTACTAATGCTAACGTATAAGTCTAATTAACCAATAGGATAGTCTCTAGACTGTCACATGATTTGCAGGTGCAGGCAAAGGCAGGAAGCCTGCAGCACCTCTGGTGTTAACTCTATCTGCAGTCTTTAGACTTAAGACTGCGGCACCCCTGGTGGTAACTCTAACCAAAGTCTGGTCCTTTGACACACCTCTATTTTACGACCATTATAATTTAGCACAAAGATCAATTTATACTATATTTACCCTGTGTCCTACGACCACCTGTCATTAACAGGTAGAAGAGTTTACCTACCAAATCAGCAGATAGGCTGTATGTGCAGGTTCAGTCCGCCATCGTTCGTAGATGTTGAGACCCATTGTGTTTACATCACAATTGCCTTGGTAACACCCGGTATGTTATAACCAAATACAGTGTACGCTTCCATTGAGCAGAAAGCGGGTGTCAATAAGAAGTGTCTCTTTGAGGATCAAATTGTGCAAGTGAGAGATCCACCCTGACTCTGAAATCCATGGGCAGAGCCACTCAAGTTCGAAATTGCGGGTACCAAAAATGGTCATCGATCCAAAAGAAAAAAATGTAATAAAAAATGATCGGCCTCTTGATAGTGACCAGGGTCAACCCCTCACTTCTGATCCCCCTTGTTCTTTTCTGGCCAGTGATGTTCATCAAGGTCGCATCTTATTTTATCAATCAATTAATCAAATGGCCTTCAGTGGCCTAACACAGTCAGAGAAAGTTGTGTACATCGAAACCTGTCATCTACGACCACCTCTTCTGCCAAAATAGAAGTGATCCAAGAATTTGGGTGTCGTTGATGACAGGTTTTACTGAACATTACTTGAAGAAATTGGGTCAATTTCAAGAAAATTGGTGGCAATTGATTCACCTGTAGTCTATTTCGCCGTCTCCATCTTGATCCAGATTGTCGATCAGTAGATCCACTTCAGCTTCTGTTAGCGGAATGCTTGCATACTGAATAAGAAGGAGAAAAATATTCAGGGTTTTTTTTTTATCATATAATCGGTTCTGTTGTCTTAAAAGTCAAATTTCACCTGGAAGACTAAAAATGGGTCAAAACACATCCAATACATGTACAGGTACATGTATGGTATACATGATGTTAAAGGCAAGAGGCCACGACCAAATTTGTGAGCCGGATAAAATTTTTGTGGTTTTTAGTTTATTTCTGGCAACAATTTTAACAATTGCATTTTATTTTATCAATGAATTACTTGGAAACGTTTTCCGTCAACATGCATCTTGTCGGAAAAGTTACACCGTAGGCCCTGGTTCGTGTAAATTAATCTTATTAGCAGGGATACTCCCTCATAAGCGTATGACATAAAAAAACCAATCGGATAGAAATTTTGTAATAGATTTTTGCCACCTTGTAATATTTCGGTTACAGCGGTTAACACAAGGCTATTCCTCCCACACTGAGATCACTGCACTTCGGACATCCTGTTAGTGCAATGTATCCAAAAGATTAAAAAAGGCTTCACATATACCTTGACACCCATCAAGAATTCGTCTCTGTCGACGGACCATGAATTATCCTTGTCAAACTGTTTAAACAGATCTATGAGCCGCAATCCAGCTTCATCGGCATAACGGCGCAGCTTGGTTAGAGGGTCTCGTTCAAATTCCTGAAAAATACATGGACGAATACGATAAATTGTGCAGTATCACGTCTATTTTTGATGGTGGATGCAGTGTTTTCCGTACGAAGGGGCGCCGAATTAAAATTGCGTAAAATATGGGCAACCCCATAAAAATTAGGAAAAGTCAAAATGTAGAAGGGAAACGCCCCCTGGATCCACCAATGACTTTCAAGCTAATTGGAATAAGTTCACGTTTTTCTTGATATTACCGTACCATCATCACATGAAGTGAAAAACTCAGTTACAGACAGTCACATCATTTCATAATTGTGATTTACAATCTTTAACCTCCCAGCAGGGAACTTTGGTGGGAGATATCATCTTGAGGAGATAAGAACTGGTGCAATCACACTCACACCTTTAGTGCCAACCTTCGCTGGTACCAATTTTACACCTTGTTGGTGTAGTGCAACCTATGCATGTATGACTACAATGTGATCATATAGATTCTGTGCGATACCTTCTCAGGATCGTACGGAGCCGTGGCGAACTCAATCGGTTTGTCTCCGGAGACCACGCCCGAGTGTATGACCTTAACCCCCGCATCTCGTTCTTCGCAAAGCTTTTGATGACACTCCTGAAACTTCTCGCAAACGAAAGATCCCTGAAAGTTAAACGTGTACACATGTAGATTTGATTTTATAATGTGCACATTGCACTGAGGAAAGAAATAAAAAGCTGTTCGTACTATTCACCATGGTAACTATAACATCTTTTGATGACGTGTTACAGAAATAACGAGAGGAATTACCCGGGAAAGCCGGGTCCTCACTTTTTGAGTTCATAACGAAACCACCTTGCCGTCTACAGTAGTCTATCAACGCTTCGCGTGATAGACTAATGATTGTATTTTATCATGTTAGTATGTCATGGTTCTTACCCAGAGATCAATAAAATTCAGTTCAGAACTGGTGTTTTTCTCCAGGGCTTTGATTATACTTAGACAACCGCTCAAACCCAGAGGGTTCATTGCAAGCTACAAAGAAGAAACAAGTAACGAAAAATAATTGAATAGTAAATTGCAGTTGAAATTGAATTTCCACTATTTTACCGCAAAACTGACAAAATTATCTTTGCAATCTCTGCCAGTTGGTCTGTGATTTAATTTTTTGTAACAATTTCTGATCTTTGAGAGCAACTGAAAAAGCAATCCATCAAATGAAAAAAATCTGGCCAAAGTTCCTCTAGCACGCAACACCTCATTACAACAAGACTCCCTTTATCCAAATGAAACATCAGGGAATTTAAAGTAAAATGCATGGGAGTAAATTAGGTTGTACCTTGAGAGCTCTAAGTTGGTCGACAGCACTGACTCCTGCAGCCAACTCCACAGCCCCTTCCTCAGGAATCCTGTTGTATGAGAGATCCAGCTCCTCCAAACACTGGTTGTGTTTCAGTGCATGTCCCATTGCTCTAGCACCTTCAACAGCAAATCCGTTCCAATGGAGATACAGTTCTTTTAAGCCATAGTTTTCCTGTAATTGATACATGTATAGGTATGTTTCAGTACTTTGAGATAGATGAGGAACTTTTGATATATATTTGTGCCGTATCTGTAACATGATTGTCGGGGTTCTTCGAAGGAGAAGGGGCGAAGGAATTTTGGCACGATAGCAGTCGAGGCCGGCCTGGCAGGTCGTTGGACCCATATACATCAACACACACACACAGCCCCAGTGTGTGGGACTGTGTGTGCGTGTTGATGTCTATGGTTGGACCCATTCTCGGCGAGTTCGACCCGCACGGCACTCGCTGGGGGTTCCTGATATGACCAGATTTATAAGAAGAAGGTAGCGTACAAGTTCTGGAACTTACTGACCTGAACGCCTTCTGCTATATACACTGCGCCTTGTAGTCGGAGGTGATTCCAGCCTAAATCCAGAATTCTTAATGTTTCGTTGCAAGACAAGGCCTCACGAAACCATTTGGCAGCTTCCTTTTCAAATCTGAATTTGCATGAAGAACAGACATGAGTTGGAAGAATAAATTACAGGCAGTGTTTGATAATGGAAGAGGTTAATTTTCCCACCTAAGCGAGACTAAGTGGACAAAATCGAGAGATTGGAAGGTAGCTTTTCGCTCATACAGAATTTTTAAGTAATTTTTAAAATAAATTAAAGAAGTTTTAACGGTTTTAACAACTGCTACAAAGAATAACCGCTTTTTTACGGAAAAATAAATAATTTAAAAATTGATAATCTTGCTGGACTACTATTACCATACCAACCTATTGTGTCTAAGATAAAGTCTTCGAAGAGAAGTGTTACTCTCTAATAGTCTATGGAACATTTCTCCGTCATTATCTGTTAGACCATTGCCTGCAGATATAATAATGAACATGTGATGAACAGGGAAATGTTGTATAAATGCCATATCTAATCTCGAGAAATGGACCGCAGACGACTGGTACCATTGCTGGCACTGTATTAAAATAATAGACCCAACATTGTGGCCGTTTATTTTAAAAAAATCCTCCCAGGTGGACTCAAGAATATGAGTAGAACGGAATTTGATCCATTTTGAAGACAACAGAAAGTGCTGTTGGATACACACTCGTCCCCGGATAATTCGATGTATATATTTGACGCAGGCTTTTCGATTGAATTATCAGAGTAAAATAAGAGGGACGTCCCTGCAGAGTGGAGTGGAATTTTCAATCAAATTATAAGGGATATCGATTTATCAGAGGTCAAATTATCCAGAGACAAGTGTATTCATACATCCGACGTATCTTGCCTGATGTCAACCAACAGAATTTTCTTCCAGCAATGAACAATGTTCGGTTGGCGTGCAACTTTAAATTTTATTATTTTAAGTGAGTCACAATCTTGAGCTGGGAGTCCCATTGAGCTTAAAGGAATTAGAGTAATGTCAGTGAAGCCATCCTTGGAAATCTAAGATTTATTAAATGTGTAAAACTTACCTGAGAGGTCAAGAGATTTTAGACTCGTGTTGTCCCTGAGTACTTCACACAAGGATCTGCAACCTTTCGATCCTATGTTGTTTTCTGATAAGATCTGAAACAAATTGTTGTCAATCTTTTTTAAAAGATGCTGAGAACTGTATCACAAATTGCGAATTACAAATTGTTACAGGCTCTCATGCAGTACTTCTACATTTTCTGATATTTAGTGTATATGCACGGTACTTACGAGTTCTGCTATGTACAGATTATCCCTGAGAACTCTACACAAATACCGCGCACCCATTGACTCAATGCAATTTCCTTCCAAGTCGACCTTTTCTATTATTGTGTTAATCTGAAATGTGAAACGGCTTATTGTAGGAAAATTTTTCGGATAGCAAGTCTTGTTACTGGCATACAGCGTAATTCAGAAACTACGGGAATAAAATATCCAAAATGGATAAGTTAACTCGAAAGTCTGTTTACCTCGAGTAATTTCCAGTTACCAGTGAGATTCGAATTAAGTGGAATGCGGTGTAATGTTACGAAATTAGATGTATGTACACATTCATAGTCTAAGGAGACTCAATTTTAAGAGTTAAATAAAATTTATTTAACGGATGAAAATGGTTCTGATGCAAAAGAGATGAAATGCATTCTGACCTCAAGTGGTTTAGAGATAGCTTTGGCTCCGAGAGGTCCAAGCCCATGATTCCTCATGATGAACTCTCTGTCCTGAACATGTCTCAAGAAATACGAGACGGGAATCACTCCAAGTTTGTTGCATTCTTTTATGTAATTGTTAACTCCAAATGCGTCAAATCTGTGTTCACCATGCAACCATGCTAAAAAGTGTAAATATGTAAATAAATTTAGCAAAATTCAAAAATGAAGAAAAAAAGCAGTGGAGTATCACAGTGAGAAAAAGTGGCCAAATCAGAAAAATTAATTATAAAATTATAACAAATAAATTATAATGTTAAATAAAAAAAGCGCCATCTCGAGACACAATGTGCAGCTAGAGTTTATGTGTTATGCTGTGTACTGTGAAGTTTACAGGGTCCTGGGAAGGCATTGTGCCTTGTCAATGGTGCTTTACAATTTATTTTTCTACTTTGGCTGCTTTTTCGCACAGTGTTACTCCACTGTTTTTTTTCCTCTGGAGAGGGAGCCACCCTCTCCCAGATCACACACCGTGTGCACACTCAGTTGTCCGAGGCAGAAGAAATTGTGCAGTTAAAGTACACCTACTTTCGTCATCAATTTCCAGATCGGTATCATATCCATTGTCTTTGGTAATGTCATGTTCTGATTCCCCTGCACTGTCACCAAATGGTTCTGCCGTGTCATCATCATCTGGAACCTACAGAAGATGATATATTGCCGATTGCGAAGAAATTGACTTTAGAAATAAGAAATATTTAGATACATGCATAAATGTGTGTAAGCGGCATTTTGGATTCATGAAAACAATTTGTAAGTTGAACGAAACGCAACACCCCAATCGTGTACCCTCGTGTTGAGCAGAAAGTAGTGCCAGTCGGAAGTGGCTCTAAGGGAGTGAATTTATTTGGACAGCCAAAACATAGCCCGGGCCATCAAATCAAATAAACGCATGCGTACATCACAATGGCCCTGAACTGGCTCACCCTCAGACCCCCGGTCCATGATTTATGGCCCGGGCCACGTTCGGGCCATCCAAATAAATTCACCCAGGGTCGCAAAACACAGGACAAGATCGCTCCAAGTCCGAAGTAGGGGTACCAGTGTTCCAATAAAATGGACATAGATCCACCAAAGACTTTATTCAAACGATATTCAAAATATATTCTTTGTCGACTAACCTGTGTGATGAGCACCTCAGAGGAGTGGGGACTGGAAGCTGCGGAGCGCTGCTTTGCCGAAGAACGCTTGAGTTTGGCGCTGGCTGTTTGACGGGGTACAGGCGTTCTCAACGCTGCCCTGCTCTTCGATACTGTGCTTGGTCGGCTGTAGCCATTTTCTTCATCAGATAAGTTTCCTACATCCAGTTCAGGGGTATTTGTGTCACTTAGCCTCGACAAGTTATTCTGTTCAAAATTGCGCAAGGTTCATGTCATATGTTTCTTTGTCGAGAAAAGTGGAATCTCTTCATATGTTATATCAAAGGAAGAAAACAATGATTTTTCGCAACATAAAGGATCTTCTGAACATGTATCTTTCTAATGAGTCCCTTCAAACATCCTACTCTCTGCCAAACTCAACCTCATACTCATCTCCCCTTCACATTTTCTACACTGCACTTGCTTTATGAGTTGGATTGGAAATCGAATTCAATTCAGTTCGACAGATAAAAGAGACCACACATATATTCTACTTATTTGCAATCGCTGTGAGCTAGGGACTGGAGATGAAGTTTTATAATTAAGGGACATCCTCTTCCTTGAGGCAAGTCCAGGCTATGCTGAAGTAATGTTAATTTTCTATACTGTTTTTATGATTTCTATTTCAGTTCCTGAAATTGTTATCAATTTGAAATGTTAATGAACAAAGGAATGTCACGTTGTGTTAATGATACAGTTTTCATCCTGAGTAAATATATTGTTAATCGAAATGCTCATGAGTCTATTTGTCAATTAGTTTTATAACAGTTTATTAAGCTGCTCCTAGCTTTGCTGGAGCGGCTTCGTTCAACGAATTGAGATTTGCGTGAAATGATGAAGGTATATGTGGAACTGACCAGGGGGGGGGGGGGGGGGGGGGGGGGGGGGGGGGGGGGGGGGGGGGGGGGGGGGGGGGGGGGGGGGGGGGGGGGG
>JBCAUI010542771.1:0-10741 GCA_038406195.1 Haplosyllis anthogorgicola
TCCGAGAATCGTCTGAAATGTCCAGAAATTCGTTTTCCCCGGTCCGGGGGGGGGGGGGGTCTTGGTAAACCTTTTTGCAATGGCGGCCCAGAACACAAATGTAGATCTCGTCCGATACATAGGGTCAATAATTACTGAGTCAAGATCACATTAACAGCGTGTGAAACGTTTGCTGGGAAGCACTTGAGGACAAATATAGTTAGCAAAAGGAGGATACAGGTGCAACAACAACTGACAGGCAATTTGGTTACAAAATGCACCTCTTCTTCTTGATCAGCCCTTGCATACTCTTTTTCTTGTTTCTGCACAAATGATCTCTCGCGTTCTCGCAGTCGTTGATGTAATAACTCTTGAAGACGCTAATGTTAGATTAGTAGAACTCTGGTATTTATCATGCACAAATTAATCAGTATACCAAAAGAAATTTAGTATTATTATTCATCTACAACTAGTCGCATTATTGACAAATATACACAGCATGTTAAATAAACACATGATACTATTAAATTCAGGGGTGATGAAAAACAACAGCTACAATTCAAGTCGGTGAATGTTGAGTGCCTTGTGCGCTTCCATAAACTTTCCCTGAGGTCACTTTATGGAAACACATTTTAGTAGTTAATACCTGTCATTTATGTACTATGTTAGTAATATATACTTATGTATGATATGTGTGATGAAATTACAAACCCTTTCTTGTTTAGATCTTTGTGATTCTAGTTTTTCGTTTAGTTTTTCCTGTTCTCTTTGATGTACTTCAATAACACGTTGACATTCTGGGTCAGTAAGAATTCCTTTATCATTCAGATCATCCATCAAGTTGGATTTGAGATTATGAATGGCCTTCTGCTGCTCTTCTATTCTGGCCATCTGAAAAATTACTTAATTTCTTAATGCAAACTTGATACTTTTGATCACACAGTTACGCAATTCTCTGTTTTCAAAAAATTCATTTTCAGTAACGCCAGTATTGTAAGTACTTCAACTTCAATTTGAAATGGAGGGAAGAATTCAAATTTTTCGAATTTGGCAAAGATACCTCTTTAGCCTTTTCCATTTGTAACTGAGCTAACATGGCACCTAATCTCACTTCCTGTTCTTTCAGTGATGTCGCTCTTTCCTTCATCATTTCCACTCTGATCTACAGAAGATATCAAAACTACATTTTAAGTACCGTTTCCGATATATCGCCTCGCACAATGACTTTGTGGTCTATTTTTGATTACGACGACAATTGATTTTCAAACTCTTTTGAGTGTTCATCAAATTTTACCTCTTCCAGTTCGTCATCAAGTTGTATATTTTCACCCTGCATCACTGCCACCTTCTGTTCAGCATGTTTTCTCATCAGATCCATCTCTGTGTGGTACTTGTCTCGTTCATCCATATCTGAATCTCTGTCTGCCTGACGCATTATTTTCTATTGGGTGAAAATGTACTCTGGTTTAACGTGAATGACATTCCAGATTATATCGCTTAAAAATAAATAAACATTGCAATAAAAATAATGGAAAATATTCTTACATGTTCCGTTCTTACCTTTGCTTCCATATTTTGTTTCTTCTGTAATTTTTCCATTTGACGAGCTCGTTTTTGTGCCAATTTTTCCTCTAACATTCTTTTTTGTTGTAATTTGTTAAGTGTTAAACTGAAAAATAAATAATGCAGGTTAAAAAATATAATGTAACGTTACATTTTGGCTTCTAAACAATTGTCTTTTACTTTAATTCAAAGGGGTTCGCACCTGTTTTCTAGTTTCACCATCTGTTTTTCATGTTCTGCCATAATTCGTTCTCTCTCTTCTTCTGACATGGCGACCTGGTTGTCCATTAACTTCCTAAAAGGCAGATGAAAGAGGCCCTTGAGAAAGATGATTCCATCCCAAATGATCATCAAATTCTAAGTAGGAGTATTTGTGGCCTCAAAAAGTAAAACAATTCTGTGGATATCAATGAAATCATGCAAGTCTATGCTTTTGACTTCTTTGTACGTAACAACAACATACCTTACTACGTTTCCCTCATGTTCCCTGAGTTGTTCTTGTTCCTTCTTCTCTTCTTCCCTCCTTAGTGCACACTGCTGTCTTCTCTTTGCCAACTGTTTCTATTAACGTCGATGAATAAATAAATAATTAAGGTAATTATACAACTGTTTTAATTTTCGACCATCGTGAATAGGAGGAAGGATTGCACCGCTTAAAGGATGTCAAAATATTTTGCCATTGTTGGCTTCCTCTGCTGCTTTCAAAATTATCTACATGTTCTGTATACTATGAGAACTACCAAGAACAAACAAAAGGTTCCAAAAAGTGGTATGAATCAAATTGCTACCTTAAAATGTTCTTCCTGCTTCTGTTTCTCTTCATTCTGATGTTCCTCTAACCTGGCAATTTCACTTTCATGTTTCCTTAGCAACTTTTCAATTTGAGCCTCAGACGCACCATTTGACTTGAGCTTATCCAAAGTCTGATCTTTACCAACAATTAAAGTCTGTCTGGTGTTGCCAGCAATTTTCTCTCTGAGTTCTAGCAGTTCATTGGAGTGTTCTTTGTCCAACTCATTTTCTATATCATTCATTTCAGCTCGCTGGTGAGAAATCAGTGACTGTTTTTCTTCCAGAGCTGATATTGGATCTGTGATAAGATATTTTTGGAGTTACATCATAAGAAAGATTACTGCCTTTAAGTAAGCATTTATAACTGTTAAAATATTGATTTCGAATGAAAGAAGATATTCAAGTGTATCATACAGCTTACCACAATAACCATCTTTCGTTTGAATTTGTTGGTGTTGCTTTTCTAATTCTTTCAGTTCCTGAGCATGCTTTTTTGCGGCTTCTGCCCTTCGTTTCTTCTTCCTTTCAGATAGTTTCTTGTGTAATTCCAGTTCTTGTTTGCTTCGATCTTGGTCCATCTTATTTTTATGTGCCAGCATATCTTTCTCTGCCTGTTCTATCATGGCCTGTGCTTCTTGTTCACTTATAACTCCTTCTCTGTTTATAGTGGACATGAGATTATATTCGTTTATTTAAAACTAACTATATTTTAGTAAATATTGTTTCTTTGAAATTTGGTATTCAAATAAGTATGTAACATTTTACAGATAAGAAATAATGGAATATAACCATTATCAACTTACTTCTTCATTTTGCTTATGGCCCCCATTTGTTGAGCTGCAATTGTATTTAATGCTTCTGATTGAAATTCTTCTTGCTGTTCCTGAACAAAGTAATATTACACAATCATTATGATATCTAATATGCATTCTTTCATAGCCTTGTTTATACTGATTAAACAAAGTAAGATCTAGTTGTCTTGGATAAATGTAATCAAATATACTATTGTATGTCCATGTGTAACATTCGAATACCACATTATGAACGATTAAGTGTTCACTTTGATGTTATATGCTGGTATCTTGACATTGCCACTGTTCTGAAAATGCATACATGCACACGGAAACACACGTATGTTAAGGCAGCAATTAGACTTCCACTAAGCTTTTAAAATGTATTATTTACATCTGGTCATTCATTAGAACTGAAGGGTCGATATCTTGATGCCTTACATGTTGTTGCGCTAAAGCTCTGCGGCGAGCCAGTTTTTCTTCTAGTGCCATCCTCTGTCTTGAAATTTCATCGTCATAGATCTTCTCTATTGCTGCTTGGTTCTTAAAGTGTTCCTTCATAAGCCATTCAGCTTGTTCGGCTGAAATACAACAGACAATTACAATCATCAACAGGGAATAAGAACCATTGAATACTGATTACTCCAGAGGTTTGCCATTTTATGTGTCATAAGCTTACCTCCAAGTTTGCCTTGAGTTTTCACTTCTTCTAACAGTGTTTGCTGAGCATCCTTGATTCCCATCCTCTTCTTAATAGAGTATTCCTAAAAAAGAGAAAATTTCAATCTTGTAATGATTACCACACTGTTTATTGAGCTAAATGAATATTATCATCAAAGTACTAAAGTTACACATGATTATTAAGGATCATACAAACCTTTCTCAGCTTCTCTGTTTCTTCGTCTTGCTCAAGTTTAAGTCTGTAGGCCAGTTCACTTCGTTCTGTATCATGCTGCTCTTTCAGTAAGACCATTAAATATTCTTGTTCCTAATCACAATGTGAACAAAATGATGCTTTTACACAAGGGTTGAAATATTGATGTCAAATATTGTTGTCAAAATTTACTTAGTATACATTTGTTACAGAAACATACGTCCAATCAGATTAAAAAACAAAGACATCTAAAAACCCAACCCATACGTCACCAGTAAGATGAGCATATAAAGTTATCTTTATAATCTGCTCATGCTAATACCAAAAACACTTAACATAGGTTTTTTTTAGTTTGCATATACAAGTAAATGTAAGGAAAGGGTGCCAACATGAAATTCTGTAATGTGCAGGAACATTTACAATTTAATGTTTAGCTGTAGCTTTAGTTATTTCAAAAAAAGTCTTCCCAAATGGATTAGTATTTGAAATACATGCGTGTTAAAACAACTATAAATTTAAAATGCGGACAATTCAGGCACATCCCTTGCACAATGTTAATAAAACTTTTAGTTTGAATCCAATAGGTTATTCTATTAAATTTACCTCTTGACGTTTCTGCTGGGGCAAAATAAATATCATAATGCATAAGCAAAAGTCACAAATATGAAGACTAAGCAGTATTGTACATGTGAGCAGTTTCTTCAGGGTAGTGACAAAACCAATCATACTACACGACGCCACAACAGTTTAGGGATATATGTATATAAATCTAATTTACATTGGCAGAAAACTACTCTACTTCTGAAATGTTACATATGTACCTTTGGAGGCAGGTCTTTAGTCATTTCACGAAGATCTTCCTCCTCCTCTTCTTGCTTTGCTAACAAATCAGCCAATTTTTCTTGATTTTTGGCGCTTAGTCGTTTGTAAATCTCATCGATCTCTCTTTTGTAATCGTCGTCCATCTTGCGATTTAGATCACTAAGAGACCTGAGAATAAAGATATGATTACATAGTTATTACACCTATGGTATTAGGCATTCACATTAAATGAGTTTTAACTAACATAGCACAATGCATACATAGATTTACAGTTGTGTTTAAAACTTAAATACTGATTTTGCTACATTAAATAATGGAACATTTAGTTCCTAAGTTTCATTTAATGAACAATTTGATTCATCAATTTGGTGAACACCGTACTCGTCTCCCAATTCACTCAGGTTGTTTAGCCTGAATACTTACTTTCTGAATTTCTGCGTAGCTTTATCTACGACGTTTTTGTCAACGTCTCCGTTGCCTTGCATGTTTCTCATCAGAACCAGCGTAGCATTCATCATGGCATCATCCCTCTCATTTTCTATTTCCGTGTCAATGTTGATAGTATTCAAAATATCCCATCTGCAATATGCAATATACTCAAGCTATATTTTACTATTTTAGTCATGAATTATTTATGGATACAAGATCGCTTCGCAAGATACGGCGTTTGTGTTTAAGCAATGAAAAGGTATAATTATCGATGAAGAGAGGCACTATTTAAACTTACGTGTCTAAATCTCTATTAATGTTCAGCCTGTCTTTCTTGGCAAGAACACCAACAATACTTTCCTCCTCTCCCACATCACTGAAATAATTCAAAACACACAGTTACCTTGGATACTAGACAATGTTTAACAAGGTACCGGGAACTTATACATCGTGTGTCCATTTATTTTGTTCGTACTAAACTAAGAGGTATTGTTTGAATTGTTTCCACAGGCATTGGGCAGTTATATGCTCGCCATGTACATAAATATGTGTAATTGTATTGTAATAATGTCCAATGTTTCATAACTCGTCATACCCTTACCTGAGGTCCTTAATGGTGTTGAAACCTTTTTTCTTAGGTGCACTAAGCAACAGTCCATGACCTTCACTTGCTGCCTTAATTTTCTTCTTCTGAAATATGTCATTTGAAATTAGACAAAGTACTCCTCAAATTTACTTCTTTCAAAGCAATCCACATGTGTGTAAAGTCTTGATAGGCTAAAGCAAAACTGTGAGGCATAAAACTGTAGTTTGAAAACGGTACTTGACAAATCTCCACAATGCGAACATAAAATAAATGTAAAACCAAAGGAAAAAAGGGAGGATATCTAAACAGGTAATTGTGTTTTGGTTTTAATTCAAAATTGTATATGAGTAAGAAAAAACAAACCATGTTCTATCGAGAACTTTTAACTTTTAATTGGTAATTAAACCAAAGACAGCAATATTCACAAAAATTCGGGTAAAACTACAGTTGGTTAGAGTTAGTGTGCATTTTAGTGCAAAGAAAATATCATTATGGGCTGTGTGACCGTGAAAAACATGTGCACATATAAGATAGCAGACCAAATAAAATTAGTGTTAAACATTCACAAATTTATATAAAAAGCACATCTAGTGAAGCAGAAGCCAACTCACTCCGCCCTAAAATCAGCAAATAGTGTGGGATAGAATTTTTGTGTAATAATGAAATATTTGTCTACAATAGCTTTTATTTTCATGTGTATATATATATTTTATACACATGTATATGGAAGCGTTATGTGCAACAACAGGATTCATGTATGTATACAGAATACATTTAAAGCTTTTCATGCAACCCTTCTCTTTGACACAGCATTAACATTGAGATTTATCTTACTAGTTTGTGCTGGGAAAATAAGAATTAATAAAAATAATAAAAAAAGACTATTTCTGTCCAACTGATTCTTGCATCTAAACATCTAAGAATGATAAAACCCATCTGTTTCTTGTTCATGAGAATAAAAATAATCCTTACAAGTCCTTACAATCTGATAGAAACCTTAAATTGCAACATACATGTACGTCCTTGGTTAACTCATGTAATGTCTGCAAATTTATTTGTGACAGCAAACATGCATTAATATTTGTATGTGGCCAAAAGTAATACTCACATCAACAGCAGTAGCCGGTCGGACACTCGAATGAAGCCTCCTATTACAATACCGTATGACGATGTAAAGGACTAAGAACACAATAAGAGCCCCAAGAATTAATCCAAATAGTAGCGCCAACACAGTAAAACCCCATTCTGTCACCAACTAAAATAAAAGAAGAGCAGATTGCTAATAAGCCGACTTCTTTCTCATGCATTTTAAGATAGCAACTGACGATAGATTTTCAAAACTGTTGTCCATTAATTTCTTTTTTGTCAGAATAACATGAGGCAAGCAAATAGCTAAAATGTCAATGGCACAGTTACTTACTGTAGACGTATGTACATTTATCCTCTCTAGACAGACATATGCCATTTTGGTAAAGGTCAGTGTTCCCTAAAAAAGACAGCACTTATTTATTGCCGATACTTAATTTTATTAACAGCAAAATACATTCTTATTAAATACTGTGAAGTGGTGACCTTAAATACGTACACTTGCAGAAGCCTTCCACTTCACACTTGCTGTAAAATTTGTTATTCCTTCGGGCAAAGAGTCAGTGGGAACCGAAGGATACGACATAAACATCTCATCTGCTTCCACTGAAATTTATTATGACAAAATACATGTATTAAAGATGTTTTGTGGTTTCTTGTCCTTCTAAAATTTAGTCGAATAATCTACTTATTAATGTCTCGAATGAAACTGCAAGTGCAAAATATACGTGAAACTTTTCAACATATTATTTAAGAACTCAATGTATTAACAGCACCATAAGCATCACTCATCGTATGTACATGCACGTCATCTGGTATTTAAAAAGCCTGATTTTATTGCAACGAAAATTACAACTTACATAATATACTCTGCGTCCATCTCCAGAAAACATCGTCCACCACGGACATCTCGGGATCCCAGGGATCCGGTCCCTCATCATCGCTGCGCTCAGACCAGAAGATCTGCTGGTGCTTGTTTCCTCCTCTAACTGCAACATCATGTGCGTCGCTGTTGGATATGGGTACGTTATGAGACACCACCACGTTAAAACGCACCTTCGTTGGAAGTACACTGGTGTCCACATACTGAAAAAAAAATCGAACACGGATAGTAGTAAAAGCGTTTCTTATTTATTTAGACTGCCAAAGTAAGCAACAATTGCCTAATTAGGCAGGCGAATTTATACTACACTCTTATTTGTAAAATAACTATTGTCAGTGACTGCAGAAGTCCGTCATTAAAAGTATTAACTGATGAAACCATTTCATAAACCAAGAGTCTGAGTAGCTTCGCATACACACTCAAAAAGGTTGTGAGCTTCCAAAGGCAAAAGATGCGTACAAATTGATTGAAAATCCATAGCTACCAAGACTCTTGATTTATGACAGATATTTTACTACCGATAATACAGAAATAGTACACAAAAATCTTTAATGATTTGAATGGACGTTTTAAACTCCACATAGGGCATTTAAATGTTGCATGTCAGAAGAACGCAACACTGGACTTTTCTTCAGTATAAAATATGGTTAAATAAATTAATTGATATTTACCTCTACTGTCTGATTAATCTGCAGAACAGGTTTGAATAACGTGCCGCCCGTACTTGTAGACAGATAAAATCGTTCCCCATTAATTTGAAGGCCTAAATAGAAATAATAGCATTTAATGTTTTATTCGACATAACTTTCAGATGTCAATTAATATCCAGTAATTTAAAACATTTGCTTCAACTTAATGTACACAAATGTAATGATCTCAAATGTAATAATCTAGTTAGGAGTTGTCGCTGAATAAGAATAAGATGAGTACATGTAGACAAAGATGACAAGACAAAGATGTAAGTGAAAAATTGTAAGAAGTGACCATATGTAAGGGCAAACGTTTGGGTCATTTTCTCTAATTCCGAGAATATTTTTGTTAATTTTACAATTTCTTATCAGCAACTGAATGAATTAATACGACATTAATAATAACTCCATGTATTTGGATCGACGGACTATGATAAGTTGTTTAATTATACAACAATTGTGTCATCATTTGAAGCAACCATAAAATTAAGGTATTTATTTGAATTACATATTTGACGTGCCAATAAATTATTTACAGAATCGATTATTCAATCAAAATACAGAAAATTCACCGTCACACACTTTCGGTGGTGGGCATACAGATTGTTGACGTAAAATAGGCTATGTAATTATTGAACAGTTATGAGAAACAGCTTCTTTGACAGAAGCCACCTGTAATTTGGTGATAATCATAATTGCAAAAACTAAACATAATATGTGATTCGAGAAACCAATCTGTCCTGTGTAAAATCTTAACGTTGCCACATTGTGTCAATTTTGTGTTAAATATTTCCCAAAATAAACGCATAAAAATGTCTTGTTTCAGCACCAACATGTAGGGATAAATATAATGTAATCCCCATGAAAGAAGAATTGCATCATATAAACAGTGGAATCGGAATGCGATTTACTGTGTGTGTAACTGAGTACATTAGTTTCCTAATTTTCATGGTTATCAGATAGATTTGAGAACATCTCTATCCAACACTCTTTGGTACCCTTTAACGTCATTTAATCTACATGTATTTACAACATTGGAGGATCCAGGATTTTTTTGGGATGGGGGCACCAACCTTGAGCCACCCTAATTTTTGCATAAAACTACCAAAAACTGCATGGGGGCACATCTGGCACCCACCTTGAATCCGCCAATTTATAGTTTACACAGGAAAAATGGGGTTTTGATATAGTAAATGTTTATGAGTACAAGAAACAGTATAACTGCCTGATCGTCTTCTCCTGTTAAAAGACCGATACTTTATCAACTTTCCGTTTGCTGTGAGGCCTAAAACATATAGTACAAAGTATCGTCATCATCTTATCCTAAGGCTAAAAGACATCATGTAGCCTTCAGTAAATAATACAAAGCACATTTACTCATTTAAAATCAAAATGGTATATTTCTTACCCGTATCGACATCGATAGTTCCCCCTTGACTGACATCACCCACATCTGCATTGACCTGCAAAAGACAAATTGTACTGTTTTGTAGGAACCATCGCAATCATCTTTTCTGGTTCTTTGCTTCTTCAGATGTTATTACTCTGTGTATGCTCGGGTTCCCTGGAATGGTCACCTTCAACTTGATAGGCCCTTCCCCTTCCCATTCAAGACCTAAATGTGGCTGTAGCTGCTTAACTTCAGTGATTTGCTTTGTAATAATTTCTTTGAATAAATTTTCCCCCCATTGTTGTATTGTGAGAATGTTTAAGTTGTACTTTATTGTACTTTACACCTATCTAACAGTACTCACATTAACAGTGACTGGTGCATTAGCACTTCCCGTGGCTGATGGATTGGTAACGAGGCCTCCGTTAACTGTAACAGAATCAGCTGCTTTCTTGACGCGGCTATGATGCAAGGACCTCTTCTTTCTCTTCTTGTTGAACTGTAACAGATTATTAAAAGTTGATATAAAGTGTTGCTTTGCTAGACTGCCTAATCAAACACATTTCCGCAGCCTACAACTTTAAGCCAGCAGGGAACTCAACCAGCCTTCACATGAATTATTATTTTAAGATGATTCGATCAAGTGGTCACCCAAATATTAGTGTTCCTTGCTCGACTATCCTACCCTGTGCCAATTGGCGAGGCTGTGATCTACTGAAAGACTACCCCAATCAGGGGCGGATCCAGGATTTCCCATTGGGGGGGGCGCCCGGCCCGTTGGGGGGGGCGCCAACCCCTATTTTCGCCCAAAATTTAGCGGAAAGTGCATGAAAACGAAGAAAATTTGGGCCGTTGGG
>JBCAUI010542793.1:0-10741 GCA_038406195.1 Haplosyllis anthogorgicola
AACACACTTGCAGAAAAAAGAGCATTCACACTTGCAGAAAAAAGAGACCAATAGTAGTCCAGTGGATACTCAGACAAAGGATAGCAGTCAGCCAATAGTCAATACAGAACATTTGCTCACTGAGAGCATTAGCGTATATCTGACTGAGCGTTACACACGTCAAGCACAGCATCTTATATAACAGAAGATGACGGAATAAAATATCTCCCTGGAGTGTTGCTCCCATGTCACCGTCAAAAATTTAATTTGGTTTTCCTTCGTTCAACAACAACCTGTTATCCATACATGTAACTGTAATTAACGATCCACATTTGTATATTCGTCCTTAACGACGTAATATGCACCGATTGATACCATTGCCCATACCATTCACATGTTTCTGTCGTTAACCAAGGTACTTACCGTAAATGTCCAATTCATGGCGCATGCGCGATCCACTTATTTTTAGGTGTGCGCCTCATTTAAAAAACAGCTTGAACCAATTTAACGGGGGCAAACTTATGTCTTTCTAACTCTGATCAACATCAAATAGGTTAGAAGAACTATATTTATGTTTGTGTGAAGCTAATTAACAAAATTTCACCTCCCAAACATCTGAAACTGTTGAAATGGGATGGAAATAAAACCATCTGCTGACATGTTAGAAGTAAAAATTGGAGCTACAAGTAAAATTGTAAACATAAATCAGCTGAACAAATGGGGGTGCGCCATAATTAAGGCATGCGCCATGAATTGGACATATACGGTATCTGACTTTTTGCTGGAACAGTAACCAACAGAAATGGGATGGAATCTTGGCAAATAACAGCCAACTTCATCCTGGTGCAATGTAACTACTCTTACACGTACCAGTAAAATACAGGCAGTAGTAGTTATGATTGTAAACTACTAAATTGAGAACATGAGATTTATTATTGCATATCTAGCGATGTGTGAATGAATGCACATGTTACATACTGTTTCTTCAAATAACTCAATATAAAATATCAGTATTTCCACTTTTCTTCACAGAAAATGCAAGATCTTAGTTCTGAAAGTGGGAATTTAAATCATTCTAGTTATCCAACCCGATAAGCAAACATGCGCACCTGAAAGCACAGTCAGGTCGACGATTATACCAGACGATATCAGACTCAATAAACCAAGTTTCCGGTGACCACCAGTGTGCCAAAGCTACAGAAAACACCAATAAAAACAAATATCTGTGAAACAGACTAAATATTTCTCCACGCATCTACATATTCTGTGAATTCTACACTCACATGTTTTATTCATACTATAATCCTGTTTACACCACCAGTTTTGTTTAACATACACATCTTTAGCGAATGTGGTATATAATTATGTATTCCAAAACCTGTCTGATACAAATCTATCCCACAGCAGTTCTCATGTCACAGATATGATGATGACAAGTAGCGATTATCTGAAGGCATATGATACAATAATCCTGTGATCCGTCTGCCCATAGGTTACCGACTGGCCAAGGCTTGTTACACGGAGGAGGAGGAGGACTTGTTGCGTCTGCACGTCGAATGAATCCGTCTGATTTATTCTATGCAAGCACAACACCAATGGGACGGACGTCTGGCTCACAACTGCCTCACATCATGTGAACAGCTTTGATACAGATGTGTCTTCATTAAGCCGTTGCATAGTAATGCAACGGCTTGTAGTATTCAACTAGGAGTTCGTAGACGTGCAGTGCTGAAAGGTTGCAAGTGTGCTGTCATCTACAGTTATCTCATATTGATAATGTTACATCAATAGCTTTCTTCCGGGAAATGTATTCAGGGATTCAAGGAAAGTATTTTGAAAAGCACAGATAAGTTTGTGATAACGGCAGACCTAAACTGCCAAAAATCGTTACTTTAAATGGGATATCTAAGTAAATTGTCACTTTAGATCTGCTTTAAGACCTAAATGGCCAAGAATTGTTACTTTAAATGGGTTATCTAAGTAAATCATCACTTTAAATCCACTTTAAGGCCTAAATGGCCAAGAATTGTTATTTTAAATGGCATATCTAAGTAAATCATCAGTTTAAATCCGCTTTAAGACCTAAACAGCCAAAATGGTTACTTTAAATGGGATATCTAAGTAAATTGTCACTTTAAATCCACTTTAAGACCTAATTGTCCAAAAAACATTACTTTGAATGGGATATTTAAGTAAATAGTCTTTTTAAATCCACTTTAAGACCTAATCGGCCAAAAAACGTTACTTTAAATGGGATATCTAAGTAAATCCTTACTTTTAATCTGCTTTAAGGTCTAATCAGCCAAAAACTGTTACTTTAAGTGGCATATCTAAGTAAATATTTACTTTAAGTTGACTTTGAGACCTAATTGGGCAAAAATAATTACTTTGAATGGGATATCTAAGTAAATCATCACTTTAAACCACTTTTATACCTAAGCTGAATAAAATTGTTGATTGCTGTTTAATTTTAGCATTTCTAGTGGGTTTTGGTGTCGGGGATTTGCATTTGGGGGCAATGCAACAGTTTTGCAACCTACCGGTTATTCTTTTTATCCCAGCAGATCAACATACGGAAAATGTTAGTGAAATTTAATAGGGAATTTTTCCTGTGTTATTTAGTATGTTTATGGATAGCTGCAGCTTCTTTGATTTTTTTTTTAACATCTTCAGATGCGATATTATCCTTTTCATTTGTAACTTCCAACTTTAATAGCAGCTTTGAAATACATAATATTTTATATACTTCCTGAATAACATTTTGAAATGCAAAATAGCCAGCACAGCTGAAATGTATACAAAGTGCACAAAAAGTAACGAAAATAAATGTATATCTAAACGTCCTGAACGTAACTGGGTTATCTTCTTGTACCCTTCACCTTCCCGTAAGGCGAGTCAGTTCATCGGGTAGTTCTCGGAAAACCAGGGCTCAGCTGCCCACCGCCTAAGTGCACATTGTTTTCTTTTTCTATGGGGAAGAAATGACACTGATTATGATACTTTGTTGGTACATAACCTCAAACATTTGCAAAAAATTGCAGGATAAAGTTGGTTTTATTTTTCGAAGAGGAATTATTTTCCACACAAATTTCCGGTCAGAGCTTTGTTCTAAGCATCCCGGACATTATATTGTTAATGATATTGTTGCGTAGCATATTTAGGTTTTCAATGACCGCAGGTTGTTTACTGTCTCTTTTCCGTCTTTTTTTGGTTCATGTTGTCGGTCTGTCGGTCTGTCTGTTCATTTGCATTCATTGTTACTCATCACTACCGTTTACAGTTAAGTTCTTCGCATGCTCTTTTGACGTTTAATTGGTGGGGTTTTTTTGTAAAAATGTTAAATCAGGCCACTGAGATGCGGATTTACACAAGCAATTGGGCTAGGTTTAAACTGGCTTGTACACACATTTTACTATGAATATATTCATTCGCCAAATTCTTGTTTAGATTTTGAAATAATTTCTAACGATGCCTCGATAATGGTGCTATTTTGCATAATACCGACGCTTTTTTGTAAGCACCCGTCAAACAAAATGGCCAGTGTTAAAATTCTAAAGAAATTCAGCCCATCCATTGTCTCTAAGTGGATACCGTTTTGGTTAAGATTAATTATAAATACTTAAAAATGTGATCTGGCCTTTGTCTACATAGAATGTCTAGTGATATATGTTGTAACAACAATGTAACATCGAACATCTTCGGGAAAAAGTTGTTTCTTCGAGACTATTCTGTTCGGCCATCTTTGAAATTACTAGTTCTGTGTATTTTCCTGGTCCACGTGGTCAACACAAGCCCAGAAATAATAGTATTAAGAATTAAAAATATTTACCGTTTTTGCAATTTACAAGTTAATACATAACATAAATTTTGGAGGAGGACTCAGTTTATTATTCTACTGTTGAGTGTTTTAAAAACCATTTCTATCTCCTTTTAAGCTACATAGTCTCCTTCCTTCATTAAACTACACACAGTAGTTCAGGTGTAAAAGCTAAAAGTAACATCTAAGTAGGTGAGACAATTGTTTAGAAAATATCCTAGGAAGAATAAAAGTTGCCATAAAACTTTCCATCCTGGGAACCCTAATGGGAGATTGAGCAATAAATTTTTCAACCAATGACTGTTCAAGTAAATGAGTGAAAGTTAATGACTCATGAATTGACAAAGTTTATATATATAACTTCGATTTCTTCCCCAACTTTAACCTTAAAAAATGAAATTATGTAAAAATAGTTGAACTAGCAAACTAACATTTGACGATACAATGAATATTTTTAGGTATAAAGTATCGGTTTCTTCAGAACCTAGTCTAAACTCTTGAACAAAATTGAAGGTGAAAATGAAAGTCTATTTTCTACGTTTTCTTCTACTCAGATACTCTGTGCAGCTATCTTTTTGTACGTTACATTTTGAGAATTTACTTTGATCTATTCACTTGCAATAGATCATACATATCTCTGTAAATCACTTGTAACCTTTGCACCTCACAAAGAAATTAGAAAAAAATGAATCCACCCCTATAATACAATCTGTATCATCAACAAAAGCAAAATTCATCTTACATGTATCTTTTCACTATCATTGGATAGCTTCGAATAATTTATTGTCCTTTCTCCAAACAGTCTGCTGATAGACATCTAACATACAGACACAGTACACTGACCTACATGACCTATTGCTCTGTTTGACCCCTGTTGCCTTGTTCCATGCACAGCTTGTGCTGGTACATACTCGGATTTGCATACTTTATAAAAGGTGGCATTCTTACAATGTGTCTTAAGATTGACAAAATTTGATGGAGTATTATCTAAGAGTCAGAACCACTTTGGGCAATTTTATTCTAAGTTTAGTAATATAACAGGAACGAATAAACTAGCAGGTTGCAGTGTTAAAATTAAATAAAATTCGTCTTTGGGAAAAAAAATTAACAAACGCTTTTTAGCGGACCCATTGGAGAGGTTAACTTCACACCTCTTTGAAACATTCGTTAGTCAGTAAACAAAAAACCCAATGTGTTGTCTCATAGAAAAGAAGCAATCTCTGGCTTAAATTTTAATCTAGATCTATGTAATGCCACAGATACACTTTATAAAACAAAAAATAATTACTTTGACCTTAACCTTTAATTTGACCTCAGACGTTAAATTTGAAACCTTTGAATTACTTGGGAAAATCAATATTGTTTGTAAAGGCAAGGATCAGAAAGAAACACTTTGTATTACAAATGTGTAAATATAAATGATTTTATATGATTAGATAAGATGTCAAAAAAATTCCGTGGAGCTTCATTTAGGTACATTAATATATGAATTTTATTTTAAAATCTTCATCTTGATAAAATAACATTTAAACCCTTGGTAAAAACTAGAAATGAGTACAATTTTGTATTTAAAAGTCTCTGAATATATGTTAGTAGGTTACTCAATATCCAGTTTGTATGCTAGATAGCGACACTGTGTGTTACGTAACAAAGTACTGAATTCATACAGAAGTATGTGTACACGTATGCGTTTAGATTGGTGGGCATTTTCTGGCAGACGAGAATGTTATCAATTGCAGAATGCGTTTTCATTCTAGCCATAGACTTGCATTCCTGACCCAGGGGTTTTAGTGCAGGCACTACGGCACAATCTACGTCTATGATTCTAGCCCATGACTGCGGAGTGTCAAGCCGGTCTTTTACATGAACACAGATCTTAGTTTTCCGATTGTAGTTGGTGTGGAACATAATTCGGTTCTATGTAAATACGTTAAAAATATTTTTGTTCATTTAGTTTCAGACCACTATCTTGATATGGAAAGAATCTATTGGAAACCTGATAGTATTTACGCTTCTAAATTTTGAACATGTAACATAACATGTGAGAAGTATGAATACTTGTGCAAAAAATTGCTGCTTGAGGAATAATATATTCAACACAAATGCTGGTCTTAACGCAATGTTTTAGAATTTTTCAACTTGGTCAAAAGTGAGAAAAGAATACTCTTTTCGGAATCACTAATTCATTTTTGTTTTTGATAGAAGATTTGAATAGTATTTTCTTACCCGAAAATCACCTGAGGTCAGAGTTACCATTCCTATTGACAAAATGCTTCGATATATATTATATAACCATCAGTGGCTAAAATAAGGATTTTCACCTTGCTTCCACAACTTTAGTCTTTTATTATTTTTTAGCCAAAGTCAATTAAATTTGTTATTGAAAACTGAAGACAACAACATGATGGCTTTGGTATAATCAGAAATAAATCGTTAATTTCTATTTGGAAATTTTAGTAGCTTGTGCTGTACACAGTCGGATTTGCATACTTTATAAACGGTGGCATTCTTGGGAAAATGTCTAAAAATGAAGAAAGCCTTCTGGGGACTACAATGTTATTCCAGTTAAAATTAAACTAGTATCTACCCATGTCTATCAGCTTGAAGCGTAACCAATTAGGCTATTATGTATTGAAACTTGTTTATCCAGGCTATGCATTGGCGGATCTAGGGGCACGCCCCCCCCCCTACGGGCCAAAATTTCTTCATTTTCATGCAGTTTTTGAGGATTTTTGCGCTAAAATCGGGTAAAAATTGGGGCGCCCCAAGGTTGGCGCCCCCCCCCCCCTGCGAGAAATCCTGGATCCGCCAATGCTATGAACGATCCACAAGGTTGGGAACGAGCAAAATAAACGGCAGTACACCTAAGAAACTTGTACATTATTTAAACATAAACCGTCACTGATATATAGGTTAACAAGCTTACAATAGCTTCCCTTCAAAAGAGACCATCAATTATTGCCCTAGTTTGCTTTTGCTAACCAGAAGCAAATTGTTGTACACTGAAAAAGCAATTCAAGGCTTGCAAGGTAATTCCATGATATATTTCGGGGCCCTTGCTCCCATGGCAACCTATTTATAATTTCTTGGAGCCACCTTCCCAGAAGGGAGGCTTTTCCTGGAAACGGTCGATATTTTCCAATAAAAATGCCACCTTCCCAGAAGGGAGGCTTTTCCTGGAAAACAGTCAATATTTTCCGATCAAAGTGAGGCTTTGCGATGCAAAGGTTGAGTAATCGGAAACGCATCTAAAAATAATGAACAAGTTCTTGGAAAATCTATGACGCCTCTGAAGCAGGATTTGTCGGCTTCCATCTGTTTCTTTTCCACACTTATTTCTTTTACATACACAAAATAGAAATCCCATTTTGGATGGACTACCTGCACATATAAATTAGTGTGTACATTATTTTCTTTCCTTTGTTTCATTTATTTATCTTATCTTTTGAAGCTTAATTGCATCTTGACACGATTTTACTTGATTCAATTAATATTTCAGCCAAGGACCTCTTTTCTGCCCTTTTCTTAACAACAACTGAAAGGAAGAAGCCTTGCATTGGCGGGTCTGGGGGGGGGGCAGGAGGCGCCCCCCCCCGGCCAAAATTTTCTTCATTTTCATGCAGTTTTTCTCGATTTTTGGGCGAAAATAAGTGTAAATTGGGTTGGCGCACCGCCCCCGCCCCCCACCTACGGGCCGCCCCCACCCCCCCCCCCCCTCCGTACGGGAAATCCTGGATCCACCAATGGAAGGGTCTGTGGCGAAGAGCTGACTTGCCCGACTCACGCTAAAAGCTGCTTTGACAGTCTTTTCGGTTCGATCTGGAAAAATGAATTTTTTTCAAGGATGTCATACGCATTGTACTGGCAGAAACCAGAAATTGCGAATAATTCCACAAAAAGCACGGAAGACATAATGACCTTTTCCTTTCCGTCCTTTTTTGCTTTTTAACATGCTTAAGAATGAAAGTAGATGTTCCGAAAATTAAGAAAAAAAATCCAACATTGTACACAGTACATGAGTCAAGTACCTGCTTTGATACCTATCACACCAATTAAAAACCTTAATTGTATGTGAAAAAGTTGCCATCAGTTGTTGCTTTGTATCGACTTTTTTTACCGTGATATGAAGCCAATTTATTTTTAAATACGTATGCTGTATCATGTTTATCAGATCAGTATTTCTAAAACTAATCGATGATTTTTTTGTTCTCCTTTATCAGAAATAATTAATCCTCTGCACTTTTTCTCAATGGATATATTTTTTAATCTATCGCATCCGCACCTGTTTTTCTCTTCCGCGTAAAAAATTCTTTCCGGAAAAAAGGACTTCAAATGGTATTGTCAACAATTTGTTGTGCTTTTGTCCACATATTGAGTTGTAATGAAGGGGCCAGCTACTGTACAGGCCCGAAAGTATGACTGTGTACACAACAATGTTGATATTTGCTTCTGTTTTGTTTATAAAAAAATTCGTGACACTAAAAAAATCTTTAATGGCATATTAATGGATTAAGATAATTGAAATATTTTTTTGAAGATCGCTGTAACGGATTCTATTACAGACTAACAAAACGACTCGTATTTTATATGATTTTGTACCTTCCTCTTTGAATTTTTTTTCGCATCGATTTTAAACTAAAAACCACGGTACATTCATGGTAATGTCTCTCTTTTGTCTGAAAACAATGGCCAATGTATTGAATAGGTTTTAATTGAAGAACAGATTCAATGGCATTATGGTCTCACCTGTTTCAACCTTGTGGCAATTTTCACGTAGTATTTTCTTCTGCGTCACAGTTTGGTCGGTTCATCATGACGATAATCCACTACAAAAACAATGCAGAACAATTCTTTGGGTTAAAATCCAAAAGGTTGAAATCCATATCCAGAATGCAAAATGTTGTTGAAGGCACAGGAACCAAGTTTCAAATAAATCCGATTTTTTGATAACAAGGAATAAAAGATCCGAGTGGAAACGGGGTTTGGACATAAAATAATTGTAAAAGTGACAGGAAAATAATGTACACCATGCTGAAGCAATAAGAAACATTGCAGTAAACGTGGAGGGCAAACAGGAGAGCTCATGGGGATAGGTCAGGATTATTTGACCTTACAACGCCTTAATTAACACTTATAGCCGGGCAAACTTTGAAATAAATTACAATTTTAGTAGGCATCAATTTGCCTTTTCATCAAACCCTTTATGCATATTCATAGTAGGAAAATGGCAGAGAAAGAGCATTTAGTGGCGCGAAAATTACTGGTAAGGGGGGTTTAAAAATTGACAAATGGGACAGATAATATTTTCGTACCCACTGAACCCACAGTTTTTCCTACTTTATGTTTAGTATCATAATTATGACTTACGAGGGGGTAAATACTTGAGTCTTTCTTTTTGAGAGATATTTGCCAAAAAGAAATGAGATACTGAGAAAAAGAACAAAACTAAATCATTGTGTATTCATCACAGAAATATCTACACTCCTCCCCGGTTATATCGATATCGCTTATATCGATATCCCGCTTATATCGATTTTTTTTCTGCACCAATTTAATAGACCCTCATGTTAATTGTTCCGCTTATATCGATATCCAACTTATATCGATGCTATTTTCCCGCACCAAAAATATCGATATATCCAGGGACAAGTGTATTGTTTACATTCTGTTAGAAGACTGGTGTGAACTGTTCGTACTATTTTTTTGTCTTTGTAAAAACATTATACAATATCGTTTAGAAATAAGTATGGTTTAGGGAATGAATATTTTAAAAGCAGGAAGTTCCCGGGCAAAGGAAAATGAAAGTAAAAAGAGAGCTTGTCTATCAACGTATATGGGTGGTTCTAAGAATACATCTGACAACATTGTTTGCATTTATTTCCAATAAATTACTTGCTCCAAATAATCTAGAAGAGGAAAACAAAGAACAATTATTTTCATGGGATATAAAAAAATTACCTACCTAGATACATGTGTTTGTGTCAATCGTGTAGTCATGCATGTACCTTGCTTTGCAACTCAGCTACACTCCATTTGTTTCAAATACATATTATATTATTGTAAACAAATTTCAAACTAAAACACAGTGTATTCTGTACACTTTGCTTTCCATATTGTAAGTAAATAAACACTGGCAAATGCGTGACTTTTTGAGAACAGGCCCAGGCTCTTTATTGTAATATTTATGATGAGCAGCCATTAAAATTGTGTTTTGTTCCTAATTTAGAGGCATAGCTGACACATTTTATGTCTTGCACCGAATCACCTCCATTTTTCTGCCTAATATAGACAAAAAACTGCTGTGTAAAAGCACAATTAGAAGTGGTTTTTATATCCCATTTCCACGAGCGATATTAGGGGAAAATCGCCTCTTTCATGGGTATTCTTTGAATTTGTCTCCTACGTTATTTATACCAATGATCATTAGGGCAATGTAGTTACAATAAAACAGAATTCAATAGATAGTATTTTGTACTTCAATTTTAATATTATTTGTTTCGTGGCATCTTTAACAAGTCGGACCTGAAGGATAATGTCAAGGCATGAGAAAAGCAGGATTGTCTTCAAAAATGGTTTCTTTGTTTCCAAGTATAGCATGGTCGCCCATAGCTGGACCCAATGTTGGAAATCCGTTGTTCTTCTTTCCATTTATCATTTTTTTCTTTTTTTGTAAAGGATGTTAATTATAATTATCTAAAATATATTCAATTTATTTTTGAATAAAATTATTTGTCAGATGTCATCCAGCGTGTGTATGATTTGCGATGACTGAATATGGGTTTTAACGCACTAGGACAGAGGAGATGCAAGTAGTGATGTGTAGATATAGATGCATATTTATTGTCCTTTAGCTCATTGCAAAATACACATCTAGGAGTAAAACTCTGGAGTAGAACCCTATAACATCATAGAAATCATATTGTTATAGTAGACAGTCGTTCTGCA
>JBCAUI010542804.1:0-23199 GCA_038406195.1 Haplosyllis anthogorgicola
TTTGGCGCAGAAAAAAATATCGATATAAGCGGGATATCGATATAAGCGATATCGATATAAGCGGGGAGGAGTGTAAATAAAAATTATTTATCTTGAAGCAGAACAATAGATAATAAATATCTGTTCTGTCATATGTTATACTTTCATAAATATTTTACTAATTAATACTTTAAAGCTTATCACTCGTCGAGTAAAAACAGTACCACGTATAAATCTTAGTAACATCTCAAAATACAGAGCGCATTCATTACTTTCCTCGGGCATTTTATATCAAAATCACACAGAGATGACATTGTCGACAGGACACCTTTCAGTATACTGACACAGCAACACCAGTGACATGATAACTGAAAACCGTGTACTGGTAACAGATAACTTTTTTAAAATCTTAAAAGATTAATTTATGCGAATATTAAATTGTACAATTAGCTCCCAACCCATATTCACTTCTTGCAATGAATAATCTACCGAATTGGGGTAATTGTTGTTTAGAGGCTTGTTCTAGATTTTACTCCTTAAACATGTACAGTTAGTGAATGTAGAAATAAAATGTAAGTTAAAGCGTAATTGTTGCATTTTTGTATCCATCAGCCTGAAGGGCTGTTTTGCTATGTTTGCTGGTGTGAATTCAGAGATTTGCCGAATAAATAACCCAACTCATAAAGCAGAGGGTGGGAAATCGGCTTTGATCCAATTTTTTCCCCTTTTGAAATTTGAAACATCTAAATCTCAGGAATTACTTGAAAAATGGGCACAAAATCACCCAAGCATTTGTGGATATACTGTACAAGGTATACCCAAGAAGTTTGAGATTTCAGGTCATGGAAAACTTAGCTTGATTACATTTGCATAGCTGTGCTGACACAGCTGCTATAAAAAGTTGTGATAAATCAGAAGCCGATTTCCAAACCGAGACTTTAATGAACCCATCGCATCGTGTAGGAATTGATCGTGTTGGAAATACGAATACTGTTGGGACTTTTCTGCAAAATAATGCAAGAATCTAAATTTCGTGAGTACAAAATATTCATTTTAATGAGCATTCATCTTGAACGTGTATTTACGATCGAATACGATGCAAAGTGGACCCATAATGTCAGCCAGTTATATTTAATTTTCTTGATGTCAAAACAGAACATCATTCTCTTCGAAATAAATTCGAGTCCTAATAAACGACAAGAGTTAAAGTCAGACATGCTAGTATAATTTCTACTAAAGCCAAACACCTGCTACACAGTACATGCTTTGTAAGGAGATATCAGTTGCCAATAGGAATCCATCTTCGTAGCTGCTTCCCGCTGATCGTCATCTATGCGGACTGGACGACATTAAGACTGAGCTACAAACTGAATCATTAGCCATCCTCCAAGCCTCAAAATGAATCATCATAATTTTACTGGGGAAACAAATGTAACTAAGTTTGATACGTACAACACAAATATAATAATGTTTGATACCTACAATACTATCTTTTTCACTCTGCTACATATTGAAGGAACATGCACATTCCTGGCAAATATTATTGTTATTGCTGCGGCGGTGAAATTTTCCGTTCCTCAGAAAGCATCAAGTAAGTTTTTCATATATATTTGGTTTGTATTTCAAATATGTGAAATCGACCCAATAAACCCATATGTTTCATTTGTCATCTTAGATGTGTTATTGGACATCATAATAACAATGCAATCGAGGTCTTAAGCTGCTTTTCCTGAAAGAAAATCCTTTAAAAAAATTAAATTTGTTTAAATACTGATCTACTTTAAATTTAAATTTAGACGTCTTTATAAAATGGATGACCTTTGCCAAACAATGGACGTGGCTACTTTATTTTCAATGTTATGTAGATCTTTTCAATTTCAAAGAAGTACTTCCTGAGGGATGACAGAGACTCTCCTCAAATGAACAACTCCGAAGCAACAAGCTGACTTTCTGTTACCTTCCGGGAAGTACTGCTTACAGTCGGATTCGCTGCTTTCTACCAATATCATTAGTTATGATATTTATTCATGAAAAAGAAATAAGGTCAAGGTCAAACAAAAAGTGAGAGTCAATTATAGTTCAAGGTCTCTTGCAATTTACAATCTGTTTGATTTCTATTGCATCCTTATTCTTAATTGGGAAGCCGAAGGTTGGCCTTCGACTGAGATTCCTTCTTGTTGCCTAAGTTCAAAACAGGAGATGGCGTACTTTCTAACAGTATTTTCTTTATATTTAGGTGTCTTGTACATCAGCCTGGCTGTGTCAGATTTGATGACATCACTTGCTACTCCACCATATCTGCTAGCTTACATTCTGCAGCAGAGGTATGCTACGTCTTTTCAACTACGCCATAGGAGTTAAAGCCCAAGCGAATTTCTTGCTTGTTTTGTTTGTAAACGTATGATAGATAACGTTTTTAGCTTGTACACATAACAATTAAAGAAACTTAGATAAAGCAATCAACCGATCCATCAACTGTAACTAAACAAGAAGCATGTCGTCTCCCCCTGCCCTCCCTCCCCCCCCCCAAAAAAAATCAAGAAGCTATAATGTATCTGAAAAAATTTTAAGAGGTGACATATATCTTATTTTCAGGTGAAATACCGTATTTATTCGAATTGAAGGACCCTCTCTCTAATAGAAGCATCCCCCTGTTTTTGGAAGGAATTAAATTAAATCTTTTTTCCAAACTTGAGACATTTATTGACAGTTACATTTTGTTGTTATCAATTTCTTGTTTGAGAACTTTTGGGTGACATTAATGTCTCAAGTATTCAATACTTTGGACTCATTTGTGCATCATATATAAGTCCACTTCATCAGCAGAATTGGTCCTTTGATTTTTTCAAAAGAGGCACCCCCTCAAAATTTGGTCATGTGGCAATAATTGTAGATAAATAAAAACAAAAATGTAAATTTATTAATTTGTCAGTATCATTTAAATAATCATAGATAATATTTTTGTAAATTTATTAGTTCATTGTATATACATCATTTTACAACTACTAAATATTAAATCAATCAATTTATTAATTTAACAATAGTTTGCAACTATTTGCATAAATTTATTTAAATAAATAAATTGATTGACTTATTTAAATTTAATGAGAGATGTAAAGTGATATACAATAAATAAATTTATTTATTTGTCTAATGATTATTAACTTTGACAAAAAAATAATTTTACGTTGTTATTTTTAACTATCTACAATTATTACTACATGCCATTTGTAAACTATATTTATTTATTTATTTTGGAGAAAAGTAAGGTTACACTACACAAAATATGTGAAAAATAACTTTCCATGACTTCCACGCAAAGTTTCAACTATTTACACCTTATTGAAGTACACTGCAAATAACCCGTCCCTGGATGAGTTATGCGTATCGTACAAGTGATTGTAGTCTAGTCTGTCCTACGCGTAACAAGGACTGGTACAACGGTACCTACATTTCACCAAATGTAACATAGTTAACGTTTATGTGCTCGGCTAAGTTACGTGCACAGGTTCACATTCGCCTGTATTTAATTACAGTGTTAATCAAGTTGCCTACAAGTCTGTGTGCTTAACAAGAATATGCCTCAGTAATCTGTCCCTGGAAGCATCCTTCGGTACACTTTGTATTATAAGTAAGTAGACTACTTTTCACGTTGAATATTTTATAATTTAAAAAGAATAGAATACCATTTCTGTTCATACTGGTATTGGTTGAAAACGGGGCAACTGGTTATTGGTCTCCTACACAAAGACATTCATTTGGTATACAAATTTTATAAAATCTTTAAAAAAGTTTTGCATGATATAAAAATCAACATACCATAAACACACAATAAAAAATCACATTACGACAACATCTCACCATAATATGTCCACTAAGGATAAAACAGCTCTTCGACGTAAGTGTCGCAAAATGTTAAAATGTTGGTTCAAGATGGGGTAAGAATTGTCAAATATCTTAAACGTAAGAAACGTACGAATCAGCTGACGTTATAGTAAAAATAAGTAGTAGAAATCTGAAGATTTAATGTTAAAGGTAGAGTTATGACAGAAAAGAAATTTGGAAGACATGTAGCCATGAATTTGCTTAATCCAGGTGCATGTACATTTCAATTAGCAGAAACAACTTGTATACTTTATTACTACCGGATCCAATTCAACAGAACTGACTCAAAATAACTCTCTACTAAGTAAACGACACGCAAACGACAACTACTTCTGCTGAAAGACAATACGATAATTTCGCGGAAACATGGTTGTCTCATTTAAATTTTAGTTTAACCCTATCTACACCCCAGAATAGAAGGTATTCCTATAAAATGGATACACAGAGAGGTGTCAGTGTTTTCGAAATAAGGAGATTAAAAAGTTCACTCGTGTTGGACGACAATAAGCTCCAACATTCGAAAGACTTGCAAGGCTTTGGTCACTCCTAGAACTCAAAGAAAACAAGATGTCTTTGAATACTCAGGAAAGTGATTAACGTGTGTAATTTGAGTTACCATCAGTTAAAATGCCGACTGTTAAGCTGCTTTGCGGAGATACAGGTGTATTTTTACTTTATGCGACTCAGGCTTTTCATGTAATCCTAATATCGTAGATAATAGGATTTAGTTTACCTTTATTTAAGGATTTTTTATAGATGAACGCAATGCAAATCATCATTAGCTTCGTAAAAGTAGCCTTTATTTGTAAGCATCTGGGTTTTCAAACTTAATTGCATTTTTGTTTTGCCAAAGTCACGTAGAATAACTTAAACATTGACCAAAATCAGTCACGTCTGCATCATCTTCGAAAAGAACTTGCTGATAATTGCACTGTGCCGTTATGTGAGTCGAAGGAAATGGCAGGAAATTGAAATAAAAATACATCAAGCTTGTTACATTTAAACTAATTTTTCCGATGACATTTCCATTTACGATTGCTATCTACTGCTGCCTATAGACATATAAAGAGAACAAATGAAATGCCTGTAATACTAATACATAGCACATCAGATTCCTTTTCACCAACAGTGAAAAGTTACTTCAACGCGTACTTCAACGTGTATACACGTATTAGGCGTATAATTCTACCTTAACGTTACTACTCCTCAAAGAATGCTGTACATTTATTCGTTATTTCTGACTTTTAAATGTGAAAGTGTTCTCTTGCTTAAATTTCACAGCGTACACATCTTTGTATGGCTCATTTCTGCAAATGTAAATTAACATCAGGTTTTTCCTCCAAAATACCTTTTACTGAAAACATTTTTTGTGCAATTGACGGTTGTCTAACATGAATTTTATAAAAAAAATTACCCATAGGAATATTTGCTGATGTTTTTGCTCACATTTGACTATTTTTTGTTCAATTTTAAATTCATGTTGAGATTAACTCTGACTACATGTCTTTTGTATTGGCTCGACTTTTCAGATTTATCAATAGGTACCCAGGCAGATCTATTCTACTTCAAATGATCCCATAGTCATGGTTGTAAACTTTAAACCAAAAATTAACAGTTCACAACATAATTAATCTCTTTTATCTGTGTTCACTAAATAATATCAAATTATTACTTTCCATTGTAGGTGTGGAAAGGGTTCTAGCTGTATGTTACCCTATGAAGCACAAGTTATATGCAACTGTAGAAAATGCTGTCTATGTAATTGTAACAATATGGACCATTTCAGGTTAATTTCCCTTATTTTTGCTTTACCATCTTCAAACATTGTACAACGTTTTATTTTCTGTGCAAACTGAGCAGTCTTCTCGTGCGCATTGTTTGGATGTTCATGTGTCAATTTGATATGACCAGTCTATGTCGCTACGTATATATAGAAGATAAGGTGAAGCACTAATGCTTATGTGATCAAAATCCAGACCAATTTTGAATGTATAAATGTTAGAGTGACCTTAAATGATTACTTGCAGTGAATTCTTCCGTCTATTTTTCAGTTTTAGTTTTTGCGGTTCCCATTTATGCTTACGGCTTCACACACTTTCCAGACCACGCGGACTGCGACACAGGCGTGCTCCCGTCCTACTACAGTCCCTTGCAGGGTGTTCTTTCAGTGATATTATTTGGTATAATGGTGTACAGGTTAGAACACTTACCCTATGGGTATATATGTCTTCATGTCAGCTTATTTGAAGCTTATTTGACTCAACTACAGTATAACAATGCATATTTCAATAATTTTGGTTCAAAGTATTTGTAATAATGTTTCAAAATGTTGAAAAAATTTATAAGAGAGCCTCCGGCTGGTACGGCATTTATGTTAATCACCGGCTCCTGTCACGAAACTGTTATTATACCTATTCATGTCCTCAAAGTGCGATTGTGAATTCTAAGGAAATAGGGGAGGAGAGGTCAGGTGAGGTGATACATCCGGCTAGAAGAAAGATATGTGGCAGAAATTGGCAGAAATTGCTTCAAGTGCATTAACGTTAAGGTCGCTGTCTGCAACCACATTGCTAATGCTCTCGAAATATAAAACACAAGTTTTTCATCAATTGCTTTTGCCATTAATAGAAACAATGCAAAATATACCCTACGCGAACACTCCTAATCACAGGTATCTTGGATCATGGACTACAAATAACATTCCATAGAAAAAAAACCGAACAGATACATAGTCATTTTCGAGAAAAGTGCAATGTGGATTCCATTACAGAACATGTGCCTGTTATCAGCTTGTTCTTAAAGTTAATGCGAGGCGTTTTAATAGAAAATAATATTATATCCGACTGGTAGCAGTATCTACAATCCAGCAAGGACAGAAAAACTAACTAATGGGGTTTTTCCTAATTCTTTTGACGGTCTTGGCAGATTAGGCAGATTAGCCAGATTTGGCAGATTAGGCAAATTTGGCAGGGAAATTTAGACGAGTTTTAGTACATGACTGAAAAAAGTCACTTGAAAAGGACAGCATTCAGTTCTGAACTGAAATCAGTCACTGACCATTATCATTTATTTTACTGAAAATAGTACAAATTCCCTGCCAGATCTGCCTAATGTGCCAAATCTGCCTAACTTAGCAGGGGAAAGAATTAGGAAAAACCTAGATTGTAATTGTTACGTATCATTGTAGTTACATCAGAATATGGTTTAAGGTGCGACAACAGAATAAATTCTTTGCACAAGAACACAGAGAAGATTTCCAGTTTCAAAAGGAAAAGCGGTTGACGAAAACGATGTTTATTATTCTTGGCATCGCATTCACTACTTTCTTCATTCCCGTTGCTGTCTACAGCCTTAAAGTGAAAATGTTCCGGTGAGCGTCAATTTTTGTTTTGGGCTTTTGAATGAGTTCTCTTTTAGAAACATACTAGCTAGTGTTTTACTAATTCGAAATTACTTTTACTTTGTAGATCAAAGTCACTTCAAGAGTTTGCACACAATATAGCCGTTCTCGTGATGTATTCGAACTCGGCATTAGACCCATTAATTTATAGTCTACGTAACGAAAGGATGAAAATAGCGGTGAAAAGACTGATGACATGTTGGAAACTCATAAAGGTCCACCCGGCACCTCACCAACAAAATCCAAGGAAGCCTGCGTCATCGACTGGGATAGCGTGACCTTACAGAACGAAGTATACGAAGAAGACGTGTTAGTTTGGTGACTTTTTACAGGTGCCATTAATGGGTTTGTTGTTGACAGCTGTGCTTTGAGACATGGCGAAAACACGGTCATACATTAATTTAGACAGCATTCAGTATTATAACACTGTATTATTTTGTCCCTTCAGGCAAAGTAAGTTAGTCTAGTTCTATTCATTGACTCATGATGCCTCGCCGTGATAGAAACCTTTCCTGTGTAGTAGTAACTCGTTGTTACCTTGCGGCTAGACAGTATTGTGAGCCCGAAAAACAGCCGCTGAAACTGGTAGTTCAATTCACATTTTCCTTCAATACTGAACTCAAACAAGACACGCCGTTCTCTTGTGTTTAAAGAAAAAAACATTAGTACAACGGGTAATGTATTTACCAACTAAACACGAGGGATGACCTATCGGTGTACAAAGCCTCATGCCATATTTAGAATTGTCTACGTCTAAACACTTTCACAGAACTGTCTGAAATGTCCAGAAATTCATTTTCCCCAGTTCAGGTTGGGAATTGGGTGGGGTCCTGGTCCAACTTTTCATAGAATTGTCTGAAATGGCCAGAAATTCAGTTTCCTCAGTCCTGGGGGCGGGGAGGGGGTCCTGGGCCAACTTTTCATAGAATTGTCTGAAATACCCAGAAATTTTCCTCAGTCCCGGGGGAAGGGGTCCTGGTCAACTTTTCTGCAATGGCTGCCAAGAACACAAATCTAGTTTCCCTTGAATACATAGAGTTTTATTGTCAATAGGCATGAGACTCAATAAGTTTGGTCTTTTGTTGTTGTAGTAGTACAATCAGTAGTAAGTAACCGAGATACCAAACTTCGAGAGAGCCATGTGAAAGTGATCAAAGAACCTGTAACATTACTCAGAACGCAAAAATCCGAAACCAATCGTGCAAAACCTTTATAAATTCTTAGATTACATGTACACTAATTGTCGCATTAGCGGAGAAACCAGAAATAAGTAAACTTTCATACATACTGTTCGTATTAAGCAAATAAATTTCGTTTGACAGAAATGAATAGTGCAGGTTTGATGTTTTATTCTGACCGGACATCATTCGCTCTCTTGTTTTATGTTGTACCTTTATAGCGGCTGTTGAGTCTGACATGAATAAAGAGAGAATGATTTTTCATGATACAACATGCCATCTATCATTCATTGCTTAGATTCATTACTTGCAACGAACATATGTAAAAATAACTATGGTTGTGAAACAAATGGTATTACTTGATGATACTACAGTGGGGAACACCTAGGGTTCATCCCAGAGAACGGGGTAAATCTGTGCAGCTTGTAAAGCCCCCACAGGGCACTAATATCTCAATAACTAAACAAGCCTGGCAGCTACGTCTCCAGTAATAGTGCTAATCTAGGTCATGACAGCTTCACTTCCAGCTTCAACGCCCAGCAATCAAGGTACGTACCTCACTTACTTCTACACTTATGTTTGTATACTACAAAACAAATAACAACAAACATGGCTCATCTCACTTATTGTTTGCAAAGTAAATGTAGATGAGATTATAACAACTTATGACGCAGTAATCCATCCCGGGAAATGTTGAGATTTTCTTTTTGTACCTTGAGCAAAGACTTCGTACTTTCTTGTTCTCACCGTTTGTTCTCCATACTGTGTTCATCGTGAACAGCTGGCCATCCATTTAACATGTACATGTGCTCAATATTTATCCCCCGATGTTCCGAAGTGAGGAATAGAGCTAAAAGTGTCTTCAGTAATATTGCTGTATTTAGATGAGTGCTGCAATTAACCATTTGAGCCTAATGGCAAGTTTACAAAAGTTGCATCAAGGAGCCTCCTCCTTGCACCGTAATAAATGAACCATCAACAAAACCAATGCCAAGATTTCCGATGTCATCATTAATTATTAACCTCGAGGAAACCATATTTTTATCCATTATTCGACTTGCTCTGTACACGAATGCTTCACTCGTTTTCTGTCGGTTAGCTTAGTAGAAGGTTTTCTCAGAAATTACCCTCAGTGACTTTGCCACTGATTTACACCTACTAATATCTTATTTAAACATCGTCTGAGTTGAAGGTTGCAGAAAAACAACATATTGTTGAACCACGGGTTTAGTTCTGCAAATAGTACTTCTAGCAATAATAGATCTAACTGCAGTTCACGTTGTCATGAAAATAATTCTTTGTCAAAAGAAAAGGTAATTTATTTTACTAAAAAATGAAACCTTAACCCTACAATAGTGTCATGCGAGTTGTTTGTATAAAAAACAGATTTTTCATGATGAGCTGTAGTACTATTGCGTCAAAAGTAACTGGTAACCGCCGTCTTCAACGCGCATGACAAAGTTATGACTATTTGTACCTTATCCTGTTGATTCTGTGACGAACAGAATTAAGACGTCGTCATTAATAAGTGCTCTTTCGAATTGGAAACAGAATGACGGCAGTTAACCTGCATCAGACGAGAGTGGTAACAAAACAGGTGTCGTCCAGCGGAGGTAGCGCTGTCGTTATACAGGAACCGCATGACTGGAGTTCCACCATAACGAGTTGCTGTGAAGACTGCAAAGTTTGTAAGTTGAGCATTTGGCCAAGTCCACATCAATACCTGTAGCTTATTAAACATCAATTCATGGCAATTTACAGACAGTATGACCTTCATCACGGAGAGATGCAATTGCTTTTGTCCATCATATTACACTGGTCATTTTGAGGTTTTATGGGCTACAGTATTGTTACAAAATGTTCTAACTTCTCTGGACGTCATAGTTCGAGAGACTTTTCCCATTTAGACTCGGTTGTACCATGTCTGTCGTCAATGATAATAAATAAAATTAACCACTCGCTGAGAGGTGTTATTTGATTTTACAGGTTTGTGTGGCTGGTTCTGCTACCCCTGTTTAATGTGTAGGATATCTCGACGTTTAGGAGAGCACTGCTGTGTACCAATGTGCGTGCCTGGTGGAGGAATCATACTCAGGACTAAACTTAGACTCATGCTTGGTATTCAGGTACGTGCATATCTCTTGACTGATAAATTGGTTACATAAGGAATCATATTGCAAGAGCTTTATTTAGTGTTCGACACAGATAAAACAGAAAAATAGTTTATCCAAATCAAGTCATAAAAGAATGAAAGCCCTTCAGTACAAGTTCTTAGGCTTTCCTGGCAAACTGTCATTAGATGCAATAAAAATTCAATACTACAAAACTGACAAAAAAAAATAATATGACCTTTAAATGACCTTTGACGTACGTTTTATATTGGGTAAGGTGATTGGTGAAAACATCATCATTGTTGTTGAAGATCTCCAGGTCGATACATTTGAAGGTTCTAGCCTGTTCAGACCGACACACAGCCCCGAGGGCTACTGTAAACACTGACTGTACCCTCTCGCACATGGTGTAAATTCGGAAAACTAAATTGATTTGTTCGTCAACATTCTGATTGTCTTTTCAATTGCAGGGTACAGTGTGCAACGACTGTTTGATCTTTTGTTTCTGCTGCTGTCAATGTGCTGCCTGCCAAATGGAACGTGAAATGGATACAGCCGGCTGGCCACAGTCCTAGCCGAGGCTTGTGTTATATCTACCAAATATTACATTCATATCAATTTTAATCGTACTGCTACTGCCGCGTTATGTCACACTGACGTTTACACTCTACAGCTCTTTAAACGAATGTCAACAATACTTTACTCATACACTGCAGGCATCAGAATAAATCGTGTTTTGTGGGTTTGATATTTGTTGCCCATAGCATGATTAGCAGACTATTTCCATACCCATTTTGAAATGGATCCCGCGTAATATTTGTATATTTTTATCATAGTCATGTTTTGAACAGTTGCAATAAATGGTTATTGTAAAATATCTGAATCAGAGTTATTTTACTTTTAACTTAAAGCTATTACTTTTTTATTTAAATTATGCTCGAACTTTCCACGGTTTCATTTTCGTTTGAATAACTGTTTGCTATCATGAATCTCACTGATTTCATTTTCCTCTGTCTTCTTGCCTAGACAAACCAAGATAATAAACATCAAAATGTTAGGTTGTGTGAACAACACAGACCGTATATATTTATCGCAAAGAGAACCTATTCTTTAGCGAATCAAAGTGACAATCATGTGAGGCTAACGAAATGAAGGAAGCATGCATTAAAGAACTAGGAAGATTAAAATTAACATGTGTACCGAACAAAAGAAACTTCGGTTTTATCTAAACAAAATATTTGTCCGTGAGAGTATACCTTTCTCTCCATGATTATAAGTGTTCTAAATCCTGCTATGAATGCTGTTAAAGCAGTCAGGACTTCAAGTGTAGACACCAACAACAAGATAGCATCCAACACCAACGGTATTTTCTGCAAATGACAAATTAACATGTGAATCATCAATGTAACTTTATATTTTAAGAACATTTTAAATTTTATTTTTGTCACTTGAGCCAAGAAACACAATAAAAATTGCATCATGAAAACGTGATAAATGGACAACATTGAAATCTATGTCATTATTTTTTTATTGTAGTTTAGATATGTAAGGAGATCACAAGCCATTTAATAAAAACATCACTTATTCTTTATTATTATCACTTACTGTTCTAAACAGACACCATTTTAAGAGTTTGGTCATCAAAGACAGATACAAATTTTGTGTGAAATAAGCTCGATAGTTTCGTTTAAATTTAATTTGGCTGTCAATTTCCTATTTTTTAACAGTGTTCGAAATAAGATTTGAAACTAGTCAGACCGAACGGTAGTTGGTAACTCAGAAAATATGATAGTCTATGATTGTAAAATTGTCTGACAGATTTTAAAATCAGTCAGACCGAAGCATTTTTAACCAGTCATTGTCCGACGGACTGGCCTCATTTCGAACCCTGTTTAATCAAATGTTATCAAACATGGCGTAAAATTTTCTTAATTGAAGGAGTTCTTTAGAGTGTCCAATTACGTACGTAAAAAATGTAAGGCATCAACAAACTGACTAATTAATTCTAATAATAGATCTGTTTATAGAATATTATCACTCAGAATTAATTCTTATAAAATATTATAGGAAAATATTGTATTACAGTATTAATATTTAGATATAATTTATCATGTTTTTCGAACATTTCATATGAATTGGTTCAGGAATAAATGTCAAATGTATCAACGCTACTCTTTAAAAACTCTATGCGAATTTGTTTCAGTGAGATATCAATTTGTGGGATCTTTCAGTTTTGAATGATGCGGGAAGGTAATGTTTTCAGTCGTGTCTGTGTGTTTCTGTGTATGTGTGTGTGTGTGTGTGTGTTTGTGTGCGTACATGTGTGTGTGTGTGTGTCTGTCTGTCTGTCCATCTGGGCTACAACTTTTCAACCACTTGACCTAGAAGCTTCATTTTTTGTATGATGGTACATCTGTATAATATCTAGGTCAAGTTTGAGTATCAAGTTCATTGGGTCAAGTTCAAGGTCAAAGTAATAAAAAGTGTCAAAATTTTAGTGTAGTCTGCTAATATCACATGTTATGATGTTTGAGACAAGTAAATGGGGCCAAGGTCAAAATGTAGGTCAAGGTCTTTTGAAGGTCAATGTCATTTGAAGGTCAAATTTCTACAGTTTTTATTTTTTTCATGTTTTAATGACTATTTGCATTTAGTTACTATTTGCATTTTAATGACTATTTGTGAAGCGGGCGGTTCAGCCTTTGATTGGAAGGCATTCTCGTTTCTTTTTGTTCTGACAACAACACTCATTTGCGCTTCTTACTTGACTTATAAGAACTTACTGTTTGAAGATGAACCTGTGAAGGCAACATATGCAGGATGTTGTAAACGGAGAATAGCAATGGACATGTCCCCAGGCCCGCATTGATCATTGACAGTATAGTATATCCTGCGCTCTAATTAAATACATGAAGATATGAGCTAGAATCTATCATAAGCAAGAATATACTTCATTGGCGGATCTAAAAGGTGATCGAAGTTTTAATAAAATCCTGGATCCACCACTGTGCGATATTATCGCAATCAGTCATACATTTGCAGTTATGGAAAATTTTACTCTGCATTCGCACTATAAAATAGTTTACTTACAAAAAGTTACGATTAAAATTTTTCCCCTTTACAAATTTCGTATTTTCATAATGTGTAAACAAACAGCTCTTCAGGTTATTTTACAGTAAACATGCATTAAGATACAGTTACTTACAGAGCAAATGGTGCCCCATTCAGACAGAAATATGCAAGCAACTCCGACAATAACAATCTGAAATAAATACTTGACAGATAAGTTAGCCAACTACTTTCCTATTTAGTCTCAGTTATGGTACTATCAAGGTGTCAAACTTCAACACAACATACTTGTATTTCATATTTCCATAATTTTTTCAGTATTCTGTGAACAATCGAAGGGACTTACGAACACTCCTGACCAGACACCTGCGCCTATGTAAGAGAATTTTCCAGTGAATCCTAAGCACATAGCAACAGTTTGTATTGAGACAAGTAACCATCCAAGAAATACCACCGTTCTAGATAAAATCAGCATTAAGTGAGCGCCATCACTGCTGTCTGAATCCGCATCTGATTCTAAAAGTGCACGACGACTATCTTTCCTCCCGGACATTTTTTCTGTACTTCAATCCGTAACCTTTCGGTACTTTCTTTGTGTTTTAAAATTTGTTGCAAAAATTATCTCAATACAAAATCTATAGAACTGTTTAATCTGCAACGACGTCTTATATTCACATATTGTAGAAATTTCAAACAGCGATGCAAACTGCTACTTCCTGTAACAGATACGATACTGATTTGGATCGGAAGAAGTCTGTGATATTTCCAATCATTTCATGTTACGCAGCATTATGAGCTTGAAATAGGCCTAACAACCTTGATGGCTGCCAGAACTCTCCACAGAGTGAGGTACATGAATCATATCTATTTGATTATCCTAATTGTTTCATGTGTAATATCATTTAGAGTTATGAAACACTTCGCAAATGTCAATAATTGTGGTTCCAACATTGTTTTGTTAGTCTACTTTATGAGCCAATTATTCAATTGCCCAACACCACCAGAAGAAAGCAATACATGACCCAACATTGGCTTTGGTACACTTCAAACACACTAATTAGTCTATTGCGACAATTGTGCAAAAAAATGAATGACTTCTCACATCATAATACCCAAAGACATCATTTTACACTGACAATTCTTTAAATTTGGGAAGAATATTACTGATATTATGATAACATTTTAATATTTAAATGAGTTTGTAAATTCATGGATAAATCGAGAAAATCAAGAAAACTACGGTTCTTTATTGATAAATCCGTGTATTTTACTGGTTAAATGCTCTATCACTCCAGATACCTATCACTTGTGAATGTATTTATTGGGGAGGATTCTGAAATATCACATCCAAGTGTACGTCATTCTGTTGATATTACTGAAATGTAACATTTCTGTTGGTATGGTAGGTGGGGCCTATCTGTTTTAACAGAATGTATTGAAATTTATTTAACAGAATTTTTGAGACGCCCAATACTCCTATTTATCTTTATGGAAGGATGAGATTCGAAGAGTCGCCTCTGCTCAAGCTGTCTGTATCTCACTATATTTCGCTAAATCTTTCGAGTGAGCTTCGGGTTTGATGGTTAACGTGCGGCGCAGCTTTTACCAGGGTAGAATGTTGAGTAGTGTTCCAGTAAATTACAGTCTCACCCAACCAATGTGTAAGATGTGGCAGAACGGATTGTGCCAGCAATGAGTAAGTTGTCCTTGTTTGTAACAAATGAAGATGATGGCTAACACCAGTTTTGTGAAATGCCTGCGTCAACGTTCAAACCACTCCTGATGTGCTACAAGAACCACAAATATCAAGTTTAATTCACTTTAGCTTTAATTTGAACCTGAAAAGGCCGGTGAATAATATTGATTAATACGTAGAATATCTTTCACAAAAATAAATGTATGTATCTTAATATAACATGTGTATTTGATACTGGAAAAGTAATCAGGAACTTATCCCGATGGTAAGTGGAACTTTTAAACATTTAACAAGTTAAACCTGTCACACATATTTGTGATGGAACACAGGGCCAGTATCATCATACACAGATCGACTCTCCATTCAAATGTATCTCAGGTACGGATCGCGACCAACGTATTGGACTGTTGAATGAAAGATCGATGTGAAAAGTTATGTTTATTAGACCATAAAATAGTAGCTAATCTGTAGCTCAATAATCCTAAGCTTAAATCATTTATACTGGATCCTTCCAGCTAATATCACTCAATAATGTACTGAAGTGGCAAACAATATTAACCAAGAAATAACTAGTCATAACTCAGTTTTAACATAACTACCAGAACTGTTTGTTTCATAAAACTATGGAAGCCATTCCTGTTGCAAAGAATTACTTTCTAAAACGTAAGGCAACGGTGTTCAACTGGTAAAACGCACCGCACGTTAGAACTTAAGGGAACTAGTCTCTTTCACGCAGATCGGTTAAATGTAGAACTAAATGAGATTTTTATGAGGCTAATCTTCTACGAAATGTCTACATGTTATGAAATACAACCTTGGGTTTCACTTGGATAAGGAGCATTGTGATAAACCTGTAAGTCTTACATTTGTAACCAACCAAAATATGAAAATGGATGCTTAAACACAACACTTTGTACGGATAAATTCAGATAAGTTTTGGCTTGTTTTAAAGTCATGTATCATTTGGACAATAATAGGTTGGGGTTTCTGCGCTTCGGCAACCCCACAGGCATGTTGCCGTATTGCATTGTCGTGTAATTTTACATGATACATAGTTTATTCTTCATCCTTAATTCACAATGTTGTCTGTGCAGTTCCTTTCTCTTCCACGATGCCATCGATTATGTCCAGTATTTATCATTAACGGATCATTCTTGATTAATTTATACTTTTAATGTCGTTGAGTAGTACCATGGACGTCACACATGAAACGCAAGTGAATGATTTGAATGGTCCAGAAGAAAAGCATAAACAGAGTGAGAAAATGCCTGCTGAGGAAGGGAACAATGACACAAAACAAAGTTTGGAAAGTAACAATGAAGAGGGTATAGCTGATCAACACAATGGTATTGACGAGAAAGAAAATCATCATACCGATACAAAGGACATCAAACATGCTGAAATAGATCAAGTTATTGTACCATCGGGAGAAGTTCATGAAACCACCGTCTCAGACAAGGAAGAGTGTGCGAGTGTTAACATAGAACATGGGCTGGACGGTACTAACGCCGTATCCGAGTCGATTGTACCGATTGCTATCGCTACCAGTGAAGCTGTACACAAGAATGAGCCATTAGTACCGACGAACAGCGAGCATCGAACCAGTGTCCCGTCAGTACACCTGCCGGCGGTACCATTAGGTCAGTCTTGTGTCATGTATCTTTCATTGGCGATTGTGCGGACAGTGTGATGGAAGTATTCATACAACATCTTTAACATTCTGTTTCTGGATCCGTCCTGACCAGGAAATGCACAACACCAATTTGTTACTTGTATGAATGGACATTTTAACTTGACTAGATGAAGACGTACTATCTCAGTTCGTCCTCTCTACATTTTGTTCTGCATAAGTATTCAATCCAATATTTTCCCATGTTACACTTTAATTTTTCATTAGGAAAACAGGAAGAAAAGACGAGACCGGTAACAGATGGCAGCAGAGAGAAGCGTCCAGCTCACATTACTAACTACACCAGCTACCCACAACGAATGATCAAATTAACGACCGTTTCCGTTTCTTCTGGGTAGGTCATAGTGATTATTCTTATAATTGTATCTGTGGCTATGTGATAATTAAATAATGCGATTCATGGGGATGTTTTTTTATCAAGAACATGATTTTTGCTGGAAAAACATCTGGACGTTTGAAAAACAAGATATGGCGAAGACATCATCCATACTTTCTTGTCACGACAGGAAACCTAAATTACCATTACGTGCGACCAGATCTAGTAGATTTGTTGATTCGTCTCCGCGAAAAAGCAGCAAAGTAATCGGCTATGATGAGGCTATCAACGCTAGACCACCGCTACGCATAGATATGGAAGGTCCGACAGCCTGTACATACACACCGACCACTAAACCCCTAAGGGAGACAAACTCACCTGCGTGGAGTTTTGGCAGGCGAACGTTTGTTGAGAAAGGCAAATATTTTCCACATAAGCATGAGTGTTGCAGATCATGATAGTTGAGTCATTTCGAACAAATATAGATCTAACAACTACGTTAACCGGTTACAAGATTAAATAAGCATGATCAGTATGAATTCTTCCCAACACTGCCTGCATCATCTCTTAAACTCTCAGAATCCTTGTTTGACGTCACGTCGTAAATTACATCAATTCTATTTATAAGCATGCGTAGAACTGTTTTTCTAACTATTGACACCAAATTAACGCATGTGAAATACTCAAACAAGAATATTCATTTCGCTGTGGGAGGGTGTATGATTACATGACTGCATGATTAAATATATTTTTCTATTCGTAAACTAACATCAAATAAGCTATAACGTTTAATTTACAGAAGGAGGAACGCGGACATCTTGGGAGAAAACGTGGTTCCAGACACCGCACATCTGGCAGCAAAAATGTGACTTTTTCAGTGATAACACAGTAAGTGTGAGGAATTATATACATTAAATCTTTTTGGTTGTTTCTTTTTCAAATTCATAAATTCATTGATGTAGCCAAATGTCATCATGAATTGCAGTGGCCGTGCCCGTCAAGGTACGATCTGAAACCAACGCTGGGACCCAAGCAGAATACCATGTTTGAGCCACCGTCATTTACAATTGGTCTAAGAAGAGATATGGCTATCGAAAAGAAAGGCAAGTTGCATTTGGAATCTAAAAACCTGTACAAACGAAATACAGGAAGATGTAAGCACTTCTAGCAAACTTTAGAAATGTCATCATCTTATCCACTCAAATCAGTGGCTTTTAGGGGCCCTTTTGCTTAGATACAACAAGCACTGTATCGGGCAGACACGTTTTCCTGTTGTTAAAGCTAGTGGTAATATGTACTGTGCTGGCATTTACTAAATTTATAGGTTCTGCAAAGGAACCAGCTCCAAATGTTTACAATATGGATTCTGCTGATGTGATAACAGCGCGAACTGCTCCGGCCTACACTCATGGCTTCAGGCGTAACGGTACAAGACTGTGGTCTTCTCAAGGTAATCACAAACTTATTTATAAATGTGTTGTGAAGCATCGGTGAACATTCAAACTGAGGAACCACATGTGTTCCATGTGAATGGGTGTGAGAGTGATCGAAGACGGCATACATTTGCCCGACGGGTGGCGCCAGTATGTGTTAATAAAATAAATGTACACCGTAGGTGTTACCAGGTAGCTGGCCACACTTCTCACATACTTTTTCAAGCATTGGTGAGCAGGCAACGAGCGGGACTCGATTCCACTACCTTTGCATTAATAATCTACTAATTCTTACTTCCTTCAGCTGAAGTTCCCGGACCTGGAGCATACAATCCAAACCTCAGACAAACACGGCGACACAATCCTTCATTCAGTATCCAAGGGATCCGACGAGAGAAATCTCATGTCTATGGACCGTTTGCAACTTTCTAACAATCAACCAGTTGGAAGTAAGTGTGCAAAAGATAAAAAGGTGATCATCCTTTAGAGTCAAGGCAAAGTTCAATATTCTTATGTTACATGTATTTAAGTGAATCTCTGCTCAGTATTAATATTGTTATTGTCAAGATCTTTTTTACCTCTTTTTCCTTTAAATTATATATTATTGTTTACATGCTTATGTATTTAATTATATGTATTTATAAATATAAAATATGCAGTATTAAGTGACAGTATCTACTTAGAGCATTTCATAAACAGTATTAATCGATTGGTATTCCTAAAATGTTATCGTTACCACTCAGGGCAATGAAGAATTATACAATACTTTTGACCGAATAGCAGAAAATGCCGACATTCTACGACTGCGGGTTACGTTATAATCTCAGAAAAGTTCTTCTTAAGGCAATAGCGGATCCCTCATCTCCTTTCATAAGAAATGGCCGTCGCATAGTTATTCGTATCATGCCCCCAAGTTATGTCTCCTACAACTTTCTGCATCCGTTAATACGGGAATAGATCAATAGTTTTACATGTATCAATTATCGTGTGTAAATACAATAAAATACTATTCATGGTCTACTCTGCGTCATTATCCTTCAGACAATTTGGAAATTCGTCTTTGTCTTTCTTCTTGTATGCTGAAAATGTTATAGAATATAACTGCAGGAATCATAACCGCTAATCCAGCCAATATGAACACGGTTGTTACATTGAAGGAGGGTGACCATTCATAAAAAGGTTCAAGAATAAACATGGTCCAGAACAGTGCAGTTAGTGGGGTTGCTATGGCTGATACCACAGTAGAATAGACGGATCCCTCTCCGTGTCTGGTCAACAAGAACTGGAAGAGAAGGTTCAGACAGTTTCCTAGGACATACATCCATGACGTCAAGACCACGTACTCACACTCAGGTTCGATGCTAAAGTGACATGTGATTCCTGCGACCAGTTTGTCCCAGAACTCGTCAAAAGAGTCAGCCTGTAAAAAGTTGTTGATCACAATAGAAAGTGGGAATAATAACAGCAGCAAAACATATTTCATATCCGTTTATTTTCGCTTCGGTTTGAGTCCGATAAATTTTTATCAAATTATTTTTTAAAGTTTTTTATTGTTTGGCATGATTCTACTTTTAGCTAGATTTTGTTCGAGAGCTTACCATGCCAAACTCTGGTATCAGATCAGTCCAAAATAATAGGATAAGTGTAAGAAAGGTTAACATGTGCAACCACAATAAAAATGTGAATGATCGAACCTGAAATAGTAAAAGACAATTGAATAAATAGCAATAATCCTTTTTCTTATTTCAGTTATTAATATATAAAAGGTTTGAAAAAAAACCCCAATTCTTTTAAAGTAACCTGATATTTCTTCATTTCCTTTTCTGCAAGAATAAACATGATGGATATAGGGACGAATCCTAGAGCGTAGATCAGTGGCCACATGAGTCTGTACCATAATGGGGGCGGTGCTACCTGCACACATGATGTTATCTCTGGAGTTGTTGAGAACTGATCATAAAATGAAGAGTTGTTCGTTCTGTTTGGTGATATGACTTGCTCGTTGGTACACATTTCAGTTGGGTGTTGTTCATAACCTGTCAACTGAGGTATCAAAGATATCACAAATCCAACAATAACGGCGACTGTACACAATGATCTCTTTATTCCAACAACTGAAATAAAACGAAGATTTTTAATGACAACTTAACAAGTCCATGTAAGTTCTAACTTCAATGTAATGTATCATGTGCAGATGAAGACCGTATGCTTGGATGAAGGTAGATTCTTAAAAATACAGTTAATTTATTTTGAATTTAACTGACAGCTTCACAAAACATACCCTTTTTTAATATAAGGTACCTAAATATCACAGTGTACGGAATAACAACTGTAGACAGCAGTGATTGTAAATAAGGTGGAGTCCTGTTAGGATCAGCTGCAAAAACGAGAGGAATTCCAGCAATACCATTAAAAAATCCGATTAACAAGAGAAATCTCCATTTGGTAGTAGGCAGTAAATTCATGGTAGAATCAATAAATACTTTGTAAATTATGGCTACTAGTAGAAAGAAACACTGAAACCAAAAGGCTGCAATCAGCACCACACTGAATGGATCGCTTCCAGCACTGGTCACTGCAGAGATGTATGCGGGAAGTGAGATGTTTTTAAAAACTAGAGTCGATACCGTTAACAAGGCAAGAAACACATTCAGCCAAAACACGGGTACACAAGCACATAAATATCTTGAGTGTTCCTCCGATTTAAGAAGATCACTGTTATTTTCATTTTTGTCTTGTTTATCCGTAATATCAAGTCCGCCATGCTCTAATGATTTAGTGCTTTTGATTGTTTCCTCCTGTAATGCTTTGTCTGCCAAAAGAGGAGTTTTCTCTCCTGTATCCATTATTCTTCCGTGTTATTCAACAAATTCCAGTTTGCATGCAATGCAGTTCTGTAACAGAAATGTTTCATGGATCAATTCTTTAATTAAGCTACCAATTTCCCTGTTAAAGTTGTTATTCCTACATCATGCTAATTCATATCTGATCGTAAATGATACAATCTTATCTACAATCTTAACATAAATAATTGAATATGCAAAGGTCAATTATCAGAACTAAATATATTTAACTTGAAGGAGACAGACCTTTGATATAAATTAATTCAATTATTTGAACACAAAAAGGAAATTATTATCAGTCACACTTAATAACTTTATTAGGATGGCATTTAGTGCACTGAAGCTAAAAATCAGACAGTGACAAACAGGACAGATAGTACAAGATAATGGATTGCTTGTCTAATTGATTAAAAGATTAAACGTCTGCTAACATCTGAACAGGGTAGTTTGACAAAACCTTACTGAACTACATACATAGGTAGTCAAATTTATTCATAGTTAAATGGATATTTCTTTTGGTGATGTATTTACATTCCAACATTACATACTATTATGCTTGAAATACAAAGGACACATTTTAGTTTGGAAAGGATCAGCTATGATTACTTTTATGGCCAAGTTTTTATTTAAATGAAAAGTCTAGCTAGTTTCCGTTTTCATAAATTTTCAGAATGAAAGACGATGTGATTCCATTACGCGTTTAATGTATGATTTTTAGGTGAGGTGTAAACCTGTATTCGCATTTTCAGTACTCCACTTTCATTTATCAAATATAAATGAACCTGCTTCTAAACCTGCTTCTAAACGCAATAAAGGATGATGGCTCATATTTCGAACAAGTGTACAACACAATTTATTGTGCAGCATATTGAGCAGCCAGAATTGTAACAATGATAGGTTCTGATAAATTCGTGCAACATTAAATGGAAATGGTAATCGTTCAAAACACTGTGATGCCATTAACTGATTGATTGCAGCATCAAAACAGGTGGTTTCCCTGTGTGACTTTATTTAAAATTTGATGACATTTGCCCCGTGTTAGCAGCACAGTTATATTTGTTTAAAATGATTTATTCTTTAGTTTTTCTCATATGGATTAAATTAGTAAACACAGAGATTGAGACAAAAAGTGAGTATAGTTTAGCATTGATAATTTAGCGAGAGTAATATTGAAGCAAAAGTTGGTAAATCGGTGATTATACGACAGTAAATTCTCTTTTCTTTACTTTTTTGAACAGTTGGAGGTGAGTTTTGCCTGTGGCAACAATTTCAAGCGACATGTGCCGGAAACAGCTTGATCTTCATGCAGGATGCCAGGTTTGGAAGGATGAAAACAGGAACCTGTATAAGAGAATCACATAATCTCGGCTGTTATACAAATGTGATTGGTTACTTGGATCAGAAATGTTCAGGACAATTTTGCATATTTCCTGTGGTGGAACTGGAATCTATCTCAGAAGGATGTCCACGAGAAGTATACTCCTACCTCAATGTAACTTACACATGTGCTAACTGTAAGTATTTGTTAAGCCGCTCCTAGCTTTGCTGGAGCGGCTTCGTTCAACGAGTTGAGATTTGCGTGAAATGATGAAGGTATAT
>JBCAUI010542805.1:0-10741 GCA_038406195.1 Haplosyllis anthogorgicola
AGGTGTGAGAGATGGAATGGACTACCGAAACTCGAATTCTGTGACTGTCAAGGTGCAAGATACCTTGCCACTGCCACGACTATCGAATTTTCGGCCAGAGCAAAGAATTGCCTGCCCCACACAGGGAAATGATGGCACCACCTAACCGAGCACAGGGACACATAGGGGAGACCCGGGGCTAAGCAGCTGCAAAGACGGCTGATCAATCATGTGCAATCCCTATGCGGGGCACCCCGTCAAAGTTTCCTGCTGAAAAAGTGAAAACCTGGCTGTCAAGCTTCTCTATACCCCACCACCCCTCAAAATAGGAGGAAGCTCTCTGAAACCACCTGCTCACTTTGCACACCTGCCAAATGTAGGGAAATGATGGCCCAGCCTAACCAAGGGTAGGGACACGTAGGGGAGATGTGGGGCTACACTGCCACAAAGACAGCTTGTCGATACCTTCTTATCCCGTGATGTAGCATCACTTTTGGTTCGGAAGTGCCCGGCATTTGGTTCACCCCACAGCCTCCATCTGCCACCTTATCTCAGGAGAAGGGGCCGAGGTGCAGCCCGGCTGAGGGAGAGGCACTTTGCCTGGTGGAAGTGCTGCCACAGCCCCTTCTGGGTGGCCGTGGGATGACGAGATTGAGCAATTTCAGAAATATCAGCAGGCCGACTTGACAGAAATGAGCCTGGATCAGCCAGCTGATATGAGCCTGGATCAGCCAGCCAATATGAGCCTGGATCAGCTGAGCCATATTTATTGTATTGTCGGCTGGCCAACTTGACAGATATGAGCCTGGATCGGCCAGCTGATATGAGCCTGGATTGGCCGTGGCTGATTTATGTTAAAAACAAAGAAATAAGCTGATTTCATTGGCGGATCCAGGATTTCCCATACTGGGGGGGGCAGCCTGTAGGGGGGGTTGCACACCCCCTAAATCTGCCAATGGATTTGTTTGTAAATTATTATAAAATTGGCCAGCCGATCCAGGCTCATTTCTGTCAAGTCGGCCGGCCGATTTTATAATAATTTACAAACAAATCAGTTATAGGTTGTTTTCATTTGATGTTGAGATAAGACTCAAAATGTGTTAAATACAGTACAAACATCAGCCGTGTGTCACCTGTGATAAGAAATATCAATTAAGGGTGTTTCTATTGTGTTGGAAATATCGACAAGTGGGGAAATCAATATAGGAATATTAATATAAGCGTAACAATTAACATTGGGGTCAATGGAAGAAATTTGGCGCAGGAAAAAATATCGGTACAAGCGGGATATCGATATAAGCGGAGAGCAGTGTACTTTTTACTCTAGTGTGCATTCAGGTCACGGTGACCCACTTACTGATCAATCTAAAAATTGTTTAATCTTTTGTCAAAGATGCAAGCCATGTCAAGACTCCAGTTTGCAGTTTTCCATGATGCAAACACTGCAAAATATATCACGGTGATCAAATTCTTATACAAAATTAACCCTTCTACGAATTTTACCATCATTTCGCATACTTACCACAATCATTTCGTCAAGAGTACGTACACCACCACTCCTCGCCACCACACTCGATTTCTTCCTCTATTGTACTCTTGTTCTCGTTCCGTAGCAGGCGTGCACTACCATTAAGAGGACATTAGCCTCTTCCTTTTTCAAACTCTTGACAAAATTTACTTGTGCCGAATTGACTTGCAAATATGCCATGTCACCAGATTGTTGTTCTTTACTGAACAAAACACAGAACCAAATGCACCAAACTGACAGAACTACATACAAAAAGCCTTGCGATTTCAAGTGTCGATTTACGTCATAATGGTAAACCAAGCAAAATTGTGTAGATTTTGGGTTACGTTTCCGCTGGGATTTTTCACACTAATTTAGCATTGAGATTTTGTACAATTATTTCACTGTTCGTTTTAACAGAAATTTTGTTTCTATTTGGTAGATCCATAGTGTAGTGTGTCCTTTGTTGGTAGTGGGGATGAAAGAAAAAAAGAAAAAGTATATTAGACATTGGAAGACAACATGGTAAATTGTTGGGCAATATTCAAACCTTGGTCTCCATGGTAGAAAATAGGGGCCACAAGATTTAGTGAAAGTATTTGGTCTTGCTACAACCTTCGCCTCACATATTTCGTTTACAAGTCGATCGAAATACTAGTGTTTTGAAAGGATATAACTTGTATATTTTAATAATACATTTATGTCCGGTTTATAAGCGATAGATTTGCATTTCAAATAATTCAATCCCATCCGGTATTCTTAGCACCTGCAACTGACCGATCTTTCTTTACGTGGTACAGCGATTCACTTTATTGCGTGATAAATCCGACTTTGCAGCCCTGCAATATCAACCATGGAAAGCAAGTCACTTTACAATGAAGGCTTTTTGCAAAGCTTTCATTGTATGTGCGGCGAAACAATGAAACCATGTTTAAACTTAAAGGGCCGTCTCGAGCATTACTCGGTTTTTACTGCAATAAGATGCAATTTACTGGTGCCAAATAACATGCAGTCGAGACTACCCTGCCCTCACACGAGACACTTCATTCCAATTTAATGCATTGGCATTGTGTAGTGCGAAATCTGGAATTTCCTGGCAAAAAGCATCTACACATTATAGGCATTGCTCGTAAATGGTCTTCACCGAAGGTATTTTGTACATTGCAATGAAGTGTCCTTTTTGAACAAATTAAGCTTAATGTTTACAACTCTTTCACAATAATTTGCGGAGTAAAAAGAAAGATCAGAACATAGATGTGGCAACAGTATACAATTTTGAACATGTTCTGCGATCTCTTTTCTTACTCGGCAGAAACTTAAAACATTGAAGGGTCCCACTTTACACAATTTCTTGAATTCAATTTTCCCTCGTCACATTATTTGTACTGATTGGTTTCCTCTTCTTTTTTTAAAGTTTTCGAGATGGTTTAGAAATTTTGTACAAAAAACAAGGCAACCAGAATTTATATTCATGATATAAACTGTAAAACCATATGCTTTATTTACGCCATGATCTTATAGTAAAGTACACCAAATCCAAATATGCACAAAGAAAAGCCAAATAAAAGCCGATTTAAATGATAAAACATCACCACATAGGTCACTGTGCACTGCTAATTTAGTTTTGTAAGTCTGAAATCTAAAATACGCTACACACTAGTAATAGATTTTTTAAATCTTAATATGATAATTACATTTACATAGAAATATGCGAATATACATAATATTACTTCTAACTGAATACTACATCAAAATTTTGTTCCCTTTTTCTCTCCGGGAATAATTACAATGTTTTTATATAGGTCCATGCCAAAATGTAAAAAGTCATCCTTCAATTCCTTTTCACATAATAAAAGAACAAAAATCAATCAGCAATCAAAATAGTTTCACTGGAAGTGCTTCTGGATTGTTGTGTACAAAAGTCTGCCTACAAAACCACTGGCCTTTGGTCCCCATTCCGTACAGGGATGCCATCTGTGGTATTTTTCACATTCGGGAAGCATTGGCTTCAAGGCAAGTTATTTTGGTATCTTATAGTCTAACTTCCCAAGAGTATCTACACTCACATACGGAGTGGAGGCTTAAAACAGGACAACTTCAGCACTTGTCAGGTGATGATAAACATCGCGCTCCATACTATGCTAGCAACCCATAAAATTTATGAAATTTTGGGTTTCTTTCCTTGTTTCAATTCCGTATTAAAATAACTTTCTTTCTCGTTTTATGTGTAAATCCAAGGCATGGCAAAATGTTTTGTTTCAAATGTTAGATATAAGTCATGAATAATATGTACATTGGAGAGAATTTTGAACACAGCCAATGGTCATATGCCAAAATTGAAGGTGGAGGTAAAATGTGAATTTCTTTGGGCATGCCGACAGTCTGCTAGTGAGACTGGCAGCAGAGTGAAAAGTTAACCCCATTGCTGGCCATAAGAATCCTGGTACCACTGCGAGTCGTTGAGAGGTTGCTGCGCAATGGGTTGAGCCCCCCAGTTTCCATCAGTGTTGCGTTTCTTAGTCTGTCCCTGGTTGTGGTCGCCTCCCATCTTTCTCTTGCCCCCACGCTGCTGTCCACCCCTGCTGCCGGCCCCACCACGAAGTGTGCCACCACGCCCGGATGCCATTCCACGACCACCTCTGTTGTTACCACCTCGGTTTCCACGCATTCCCACCGTCCCGACCCCTCCACGGCCTCCACGCTGGGGGGCGCCACCACGCCCACGCGGACCCTGCAATATCACCAACATCGGCCTAGAATCAATTGCATCGCCCGACAAAACGTACATATTCTTGCAATACATTTGGAAGGACCCAGAAAGCCGCAAGTAATATGTCTTGCCAACCCAAATATGGCCGTCTGGATCCTCCCTTTTATAACACATCAATAACAGCAATTAACAATTCTTATTCAATTTATTAAAATTAACTCTCCCTAGTTTGTCATGCAACTGGCGACTAATGTCGTTGTGAATCGTATTGAAATAGTATTAAGACTTGTAACAATATAGCGTCACAACATTTAGTTTCCACAGTTTGGAAACGCCAAGATTACAACCGTTCCTGTAATCGAGGAGCTGGACTGTGGTTTCGATCAATAGATGGGCATAAGGTTTGCATATGCAAGGACACTAATGCCATTCTCAGCTGACTAATTAATTAAAAGAGAAAATTAAATCCCACAATCATCAACCATTCCCGCACTGTCGAGCTGCAAAGGAAACCTGACATTATAGTGGTTTGCATATGCAAGGACACCTTTTCTTACATTCGAGCATACATACTTTTGATTATAAGCTAGTCAATTTCTGTAGTTGCAAAAATTAATTTAGCCTGTTAAATTTTTCGCGCAATTTTGCATCAAGCACACAATTTTTGATTTGTCATTGGAATTTTGGATATGTTAGGACACACTGGGAGGTCTTTTTCTGGGCTTGCACTGACTCACCTAGGGAGGTCTCATTTATACAGTGAAAAGGAAAGTCACCTACAGATGGGGGGCCTCCGCGTGATCCTCTTCCCCGGGGGCCTGCTCCATATCCTCCTCCATAACCACCACCGCCGTAGTAATCATCCTCATACCCATAGTAGTCGTCATAGTAAGGGTCACTGTAACCTCCCCGGTATTCACCATACCCATAATCATAATCGTAATAATCTGGAAAGAGAGCATGAGCCTCTGTTCTACCAAAAGTGTGTTTTGATTTCCAAGACCTAAATGATTTGGACCAAAAGGTGAATGAAATGGGTCATGGAAATTGTTTGCGAAATGAATGCCAATGATGAAATTCAAACATGATGGCGAATAAATACAAAATACACAACATAAAATTACAAAATCTTATATAATTTTTGTCACGATCATCAAAATGATCAACTTGTGCATTATTCAGATCAATTTTTTTCAGGTGTGCCAAGAAACGTTTTTAAAAACAAGTATAAAACTAAAACAATTTTGACAACAGTATCTACTTCAAAATACAATGCAATTCGCTCGTTTTCCTAATAATTTCAACCCACGTTCCTCTCCACAACATGATGTCAGCCTAATTCGTTCTAAAATGGTCATGCTCCAAAAATGAAAACCTAAAGTACAACTAAACTGTTTGAGAAAAGAATGTACAGGTATCTAAAGGTGTCCTCACATGGGCAAACCTTACAAAGAACCAACCTGTCACCACACTGCATACACTGATCACTTGCACCCGTCAGCTGCAACTTGACGATGAACGTTCTACTTCCCTTTCACGTCGACTCGAGATGTTAGGAGAATTCAATCTTACACCATAGTTGTAGTTAACCTGAACATGCAATATTATTCTGAACTGATAACTTACCGCCTCCTCTGTATCCTCCTCGACCTGGGGGTGGTGGTCGCATCATGCGTCCTCTTGGAGGTGGAGGTGGCATACGTCCTGGTGGACCAGGGGGACCCCAATAGTCGTCGTATCTGAAAATGAAATTACAAAATTCGTGTACTAACAACTACAGCATTTTCTTCCCTACATCCGCATCTCCGTTTTACTACGTATCTTATACCCAAACGATACAATTTCATATAGACAGGTTTGTGCAACTACTAATGAACAATTGTATTTTTCCGACACAAAGTCCGTTCGTGCTACCAACAATGAAGTTTCTTGATAAAGAACCGAAATTCTTTCGTCGTCTTAGCCAATCCCATTATGCCAAGACCAATTTTAAACGATACAAAACAATCCTGAGCGTTCGACAATTATTTTCGTAAGTGTCGTTACTCACGGTCCTTGCATCATCATCATTCTTTTCTGGTCTTCCCTTTTCATCTTCTCTTTCTGTCGCGACTCTGAAGGTGGTTTCGCTAACGATATCTCAAGAGTGCTATCTCCGACGTTCTGAAAGTGAAAGGCAACTAACACGTAACACCTATTCTAATTATAAATGGCTACCTTCGTCTTTTCTCCATTTTCTTTTTCTCTGAGGGTGGCTTGGCTAGAGATATGTCCATTTCTGACTCGCCTATTTTCTGCAAGGACAAAATATATATTTATCGAATATTTCCTGTTGCCATCATTACAATGTTCTATGTCTGCACTATTGATATGCCTAACCAGACGTAAATAAAGTTCTATTACCGTTCCATTCAATTCCTCCATGGCTTTAACTGCATCATCTCGATCTTCAAAGTGGATAAATCCATAATCTTTTATCTTTTTGACTCTTTCTATTTTGCCATAGGGCTCGAATTTTTCTTTGAGTTGCTCTTCCGAGACGTCTGACTTGAGGTTTCGTACGTATAATACTTTGACCTGCGGGAAAAATAGGTTTACTGTCAAGTTTTCAACATGTACACCCATTAGCAAAAGAAGTAAAACTAAATGACGGCGCTGTTACATACCTTTGACATTGTATCTGAATCTGGTTCCTCTATTGGATCTGCCCAGTCTACTATAATGTCACAACCCCAGACTCGTATTCTACCAGACGATAACCGCCGCTTGGCTAAAGATGCTGCCTTGTGTGATTCATATTCTAGGAATGCAAACCCTCTGTTCTTCTTCTTCGCGTCATCCGGTGAACTATAGATGATGACGTCTGTGACTCCCTCTGCAATGAGGAAACTCAATTGAATTTAACCGTTTTTCCTGACAGCTACATTCAGTTTTTACGAATTAAATACGTCATATTGTCATAGTTAACCTTAATGAATTGCCCGGCAATTTTATCTTGAAAACGACTAGACTGTAACCTACCTGTTATTTTTGAGAATTCTTCCACGATTTCTTCTTTACTTTTGCTCTTTGGAATGTTTCCTACAAATAGTCTGAGGTTGGCAACTGATATGTTGCATTTCAGGTTTTTGCCTTTCCTGATTTCATAGTTATCCAGCTGAAACAGTACATTCAATGTCGGTGAAAGTCCTTTGTGTTAAAATAAAAATACTCTGGAAGAATGGCGTGTATTTAACGATTTTACACTGTGTTGATTTACCTCTCCTTGTTACTGACGTTTGCTTTTCATATTCAAAACACTTCACCCTATATTCAGTTTGAATGTAGGCGATAAAAAGTAAATGTGTTAAGCTACCTGTTTTACAGCCTCTTGTGCACCCTCTTTTTCTGAGTATGTAACAAAACAGAAACCCCGATTTAAGCCGGTCATTGGGTCCATCATTAACCGCAAGTCCCATATTTGCCCACACTTCTCAAACAGGGGTACAAGTTCATCTTCAAAGATGTCTTTGGGGATCTTGCCACAGAAGACCTACAAAATAAAGGCGAACATTAAACAAGGATAATCATAACCCAGGAACACAAAACTTCAGTACGTATCAAGTATAGTTGCATGTACAAAGGTTTAATGCAGATTTCTTACCTCATGACCAGCACCAGGTTGTGTTCCTTCCCAATTTGGAGGGGGACCACCATATTTTCTTTGACCAGTAGTAACATCTAACGTATAACCGGTTCTATCTAATATTTCCTAAAAGAAACAAAAATCATACCGAGTAATGTACATGTACTGCTTAAACTCAAGTGCTTTTAAGCCGACCGATTCTAAAAGGTTAGTTAAGCATTTCAGCATCGTTTGACGTTGAGTTAACAACATGTTTTCACAGAGGAAATTTTGTCCTATCGAAATAACACCGGCACTTACTTTTAATTTGGCCTCATCTGGACCTTTTTTGGCACCTGCGTCTGCTGCCGCTCCGCCGGGCATTTTGTTTTTTTGCCTGTATGTTTTCATAACACCACAGAGGTAGGCACTCTTGTTGCCCACATGTTCCAAGTTGCTTTCAGCAAACTGTTTTAGAACCTGGACACCTCCCTCCACTGGGAATTCTTTGAGAGCATCTAATGCCCTTTCATCTAAGTCACTGTGTGATAATATACCTGCAATGTAAAAAGGAACACATGTATTCTCCATTTTTTTTTATAAGTCGCTACAACCTATTTCTGAAATATTTTTAAAGGGATTTACGATAAATTGTGTAAAGTCTTACCAGATTTATATATTTTTTCCAACTCATTGGCTACTTTTTCACTAATACCATAATCGACTAGTTTTTGGTAATCCTCTGTCCTCTCCTCCGTCTCCATCGTCTCCGCTGAATTGTCGCCTTGCTCCATTGGCTCTACCGAGTCGACATCACCATTTTCGGCCATGCTGAAGAAAAATGCCTTCTTTCATTACAATGGTCAGTGGCAAATTGTACATACCACGGGCAATTCTACATATGTAAAGGTCTCGAATTTGCGACTCGCCCGGTCGAAATTTCGACCTGACACTGGCTCGGGCAACCCAAGATTTTGCCTTACTTGCCCTACAATTTACAAAGTCTCTTTCGCCTTAGTCAATTCGCTGTAATAAAATTGCAAATGAGGATATATTGGTGAGACCAAAAATCAGGACCACCTGGATTTGCTTCAGGCAACCAGTTTCGATAGGCAACCTGATTTGATAACTTGATTTTTCATTAATTCGAGCCCTGCTAATTCTTCACATATCATGATGCAAATCGAGTTGGCAACTGCTCCACTCCCAATCGAACGTTAAGACCGGCTAATTTCATTGTAAAGAAACAAATTATCACAATGTACTGCGATGTACAAAATTTCCTCTCCCTGGTTTGTCTTGCAACTGATAATTACTGTCGTTGTGAATCGTATTGAAATAGTACAAGGACTCAAAACAATATAGCGTCACAGCATTTAGTTTCCACAGTTAGGAAACGCCAATATTACAACCGTTCTCCTGTAATCGAGGAGCTGGACTGTGGTTTCGTTCATATGCAAACACTTGTGAGAGAGAAACCACACATCTAGTCGACCACCCCCACGCGGACTTTAACATTAACCTGAACTATTAATTCTTAATTTGCATCTTTACCACACCTAGCTAGTAATCTAAACTGAAATCAATGTAACTGATGCAAATCTAAAGAGTTGTACTCCGTACACTGGAAAATGCATGTTCCAGACACAATTTATGTACCAATTACCTACTCGTAATATGATATATATAATGCTTCTAAAGATATTTTAATCAAACGAAAGCTAATTTCGCCTTTGTTAAGCAAGAAAGGCATTTTTTGACTGATTTATACAGCACTTGCCCCACACAGCTACGTTTTGCGAGAAATCTTGCACTCTTTTAAAAGTCTAGAACATTGTTTTGAACAAGGAAACCTGTGAATTCTTATGTTAGCGTTAGCCCAGTTCCATGTTTAGAACAGAAACCACACTAAAATTTACATATGAAGCCACTAATAATTAAATCAATTACACACTCAGAAGCTCAGTTGTTGTCCAGGAATAACCAAATACCTCTCTGATGTTTAAGTGATCGACTTAACAGCTTATTTTTCGACATAAATAGGTTACATGTAACCCACGTGTTACAAGCTTTCATTCCCGCCATGTATAAAAGTAGGTCACAATGGCGGCACAAAGCGGTGTCATCAATGAAAACGCTTTGTTGGAACTTGCACGTGTTGCATCTAAACAAGGTGAAAATAGCTAAACAACTGCATGACACTTGTATCAGAACATACCAGAGACCATTTTGACAGTATTTTTAATAAGATACAACGGATTAAACATGATGAACAACGCTGACAAATGTTGCAAATAATTTCTTCCCGGTTTGTGCAACTTCTCATGCCGGCCCACCACATGTGCACAAATACACAACCCTGTTACTGCAAAATTTCTGACTAACTCAACTGCAATTATATTCCAAATTATGCTAGAACTATTCCCCTAAAATTAAATGCATAAATTTGACTTACCCGATACTAATAAACTAAAAGAAATGAGGATTATTAATACATGTATCCACCAACTCCACTTCCAATCCCCGAGACGCGCTGCTTTCTGTTTTTGCCTGAGTTACCGGCTGCGTCCGCACCATGTGTGTTGTCAGGGTCTGGGAGGTGTGATCGATTTTTATCAGTGTTGTTTTGATTGACCGCATTGATCCGTCGTCACATAGTGATTTCATATCAATGGGGCGATCAAGACTTTACAGGCTGTAATTCCAGGCGGTGATTCAGGTTCGAGTCAAGGGTGTCCAACTTGTCAAGTGCCGATGTTTAATAATAACAGGGTGGGGTCTAGGGGCCTACCATAGGGCCCCAAAAGCCCTAGGGGTTCTCATTAAGAAATATGCATTCTCCTGGGGTGTCTTTAACAAAAGTGTTCATGGTGAACTAGCCTTGTTTGCATGAACAAACAACATTTTGGATTTCACAAAGTCAAAGTGAACAGTTGGACCT